>JASDQU010373527.1:15691-60998 GCA_032191745.1 Picea mariana
CTCATCAGAGTATATATATATATATATATAATAAAGTGAGAACAATTTCTTTTTCATCATTACCAAAGCAAATTAAAAAAATCTTAAATTCATCGTTATCATAGTCATGGTTGTGATCATCATCTTAAAAAATGAAATAAATAAACTATATATTATAAATTAAAAACAAATTAATATGATTTATGGTTAAATGTAAATGAGATTCAAAAGTTTTTTGCATGAGATTAATTTGGCCCACATGAAAATCAAATAATAGTGAAATTTATTATCACGTAACTAATTTATTCTCATTCTTTCATTCTTATAAAAAAAACCACAAATAGATCCTTGATGATAATAAATAATATTTGGAGCTAGTAAGTCAAGGAAATAATAAATAAAATAATTTATTTTCGTACTTATAAATAATTTCTTTTAATACTTATAAATAATTTTTTCCATAATATTTGGAGCTAGTAAGTCAATGAAACCATAAATAAATCCTAGATGATAATAAATAATATTAATATTTGTAGCTAGACCATAAATCTTTGATGATAATAAATAAAATTTAATAAAAATGGTTATAAAAAATATAAATTTCGGAATAAGTAAATGAAAAGCAAAAAAATATAAAGATTAAATGCATCATAATGATAATGATGATTTAAAATTATATATAGATAACGTCACGTAAGCTACACTAAGATATAGAAAATATAGTTGATAATGATTTAGAAATAAAAAACTATTTTTTAAGTTTATGATTACATGGTCGAGATTTCGACATCTCATATCACTCATTTATCGAGAGTGTGGGTATTATTTGGAAGTTCGTTTCAATAAAAATGAATCTTTTATTTTAAAATATTGTTTGGAATATAAAATTAATATATTAAATAATAATTTTTGTTTTTATATTCATATATAATTGTATAAAATATTATATTATAATTAAATAAAAATATTATTCAAAAAAAATTGTCTTATCAAATATAATTTTAAAATTTTATTAAATAAAAAATCATTAATTTAATTTATAATAATTATTTTCATGAAACTCAATAATGTGAACTTTTTACGAAAGTAATATTGTGTTTTAGAGACGATCACATGGAGCCCTTATTCCTCTTATGAGTGGCGGCTAGGAAACCCTAGCGAGCTTGTATCTCTCTTCCTCCTAGGCCATGGTCGCAACTTTGTCCATTTTTGTGGGTGCTTGATGCAGTGGGGCCATTCCTTCCATTTATGTGTCGAGGTCATTCTTTCCATTTCTGTGTTGAGGTCAGTTTTTTATTCACAATCTAGTGCTTTTTTTTGAGAAGTTGTTTCATGAGGCTCTTCTCCTCCTTTTTTGTCTCTTCTAGTTTAAGAAGTCCCTCTCATGGTTATTCACATGGGACAAGATGTTGAGGAAGAGGAAGAGGAATAATACTATATATCTGTTAGTTTGGTTTGTCATTTCAATAAGTTTTTTCCAAACTTAGTTCATCTCAAGAGTTGGATCTCTACTTGGATCCCTATTATGTACTAGAAAGATTTCATTCATCCTTGTGCTAAAAGATTCTTCAGTGTTGAGTTCGACATTGAGGAAGATCGAGACATGATTCTCAACTCAAGTCCATGGTTTTTGTGTAACTCAGGTTTCTGCATGAAAACTTGGACTCCTTCTTTCAATCTAGACATTCTCACTTTAGCTCGTATTTGGGTGAAGCTTCCCAACCTTCCCTTGCATTTTTGGGGTTTACCCTCTCTTGAAGCCATTTTTTCATCTTTGGGAAAGTTCCACTTTGCATGTCATGAAACTACAAGGAAGAACACTTCCAATTTTTCCTGTATCTGGGTGGAAATGGACTTCACCAAATGATTCCTTGCTCAAGTTATTTTTAGTGGTAAAATTATTCTTGGTCTTAGAAAATAGACTATGAGAGAGTTTCCCTCTGTTGCAGATCTTTTCTTGAAAGGGGACATCTTGCAACCCAATGTCTCAAAGGGCCTAAGAAGAATAGAAAGCTTTGGAAATCCACTTGATGGGTGGGATCTAATGATGACCGTCAAGTAATCTCAAAGGATTGCAGACAACCCCCTCAAGTCATCGAAAAGTTGTCTCAGTGAGTTCCTCCTCTTCATCCAACTCCATTATCTCAAGACACGAACCCAAAATCCATTCAGAAATTAGAGAAATGTGTGTCTTCCCCTTAGGTTTCAGATGAGGGACTTTGAATTCAGTCTTCCCCTCAGCCATCAGTTAGCTGGGAAGATCAAGTTGATGATGTTGAGGTATGAGATGAAGAAAAAAGAGAAGCTCCATATAAAGACAATCCAGGAAATATAGACATTACAAGTACCTCAACGTGTGCAAATGAAGTTTGGATGATAGTTGGAAAGAAAAACAAAAATCACATGCCACATCACAATCAATGGTAACTCGAAGTTAGAAATGAGCTCTTCCCCAACATATTAATTTAGATGCACTTTATAGTATTTTTCTAAATATATTCAATAAAATTGTTCTATATAAAGTTTTCATTTGAATATTTGAAACAACTTGTAGTAGTAGGTTGGATAAAACTCACTATTATCTTAAATTTTGAAAAACTTTATAACTCAACTATTTAAACAACACTTTTTTATAATACAAATTTCCTATATTTTGGGGAAAAAGAGAATAGTGTTTTTCATGACACTAAGTCATGGAAAAAAAAATTGACAAGTTCAAAAGGCAGCTGCCGTCACAAAATTGGAATCTTGTGAAGTTAGCAGTACCGTACTGAATGTAGCTTACTAAATCTTATTATAATAAAATGTACTAAAGGCCACACCCATGGAGCATGCTTGCGTTTGCCGTATTAAATTATTACGAGATTTCGCATGTCCATTTTCTATAATATATTTCACATTCTTGATTTGACATTCATGGCTCGCCRGTCCATGAGCTGTTATTCTAGACCATGAGAATGCGCTGTTAKTCTAACTCTATTTCGAYGCTTATATAACATGTCAATCATGTCTCGACCTTATCCTGTATCTTCTATRTATTTTGCCTGAAGTGCAGCCTTTTCTGCAGATTCTCATTAGGGTTTTCGTTTGTAGGCTTTGGCTGTCTATAGAAAGCTTTTGCATTTAATGGCATCTCTAAAATTCAATGTCACTAGAAAACCCGTCGTCCTCGTTGCTCCTTCTCTGCCTACTCCGAAAGAGCTTCTGTACCTTTCCAATATCGATGATCAAGCGGGTCTCAGATTTCATATTCCCGCCATTTGCTTCTATCGGTTCAACCCATCGAAGAAAGGTGATCATCCCGCCCGAATTATCAGAGAAGCGTTGGCGAAGGTGTTGGTGTTATACTATCCTCTTGCCGGAAGACTGAGAGAGGCGCCCGCGGGTAAGCTCGCGGTGGACTGCACGGGCGAAGGCGTGCTGTTCGTGGAAGCAGATGTGGACGTTTCTCTCGAGGATTTCGGAGGCCTACACCCACCCTTTCCCGGCTGGGGCGATCTGCTGCAGGACGTGCCGGGTTCACAAGCTATTACGAATTCTCCTCTCGTTCTCGTTCAGGTAAGATCATAGATTACTGAGGATTTTTTTTTTAGATATTCCTCTGCATGTTTTTGGCTGGTATTTCTTCGACTCGAAATTTTGTTTCCTGTACATCTTTTTAATATCTTTCAGGTAACGCGCCTGAGATGCGGAGGGTTCACATTCGCCCTGAGGTGGAATCACGTCATGAGCGACGGCGTGAGCATCGTTCAGTTCATGAACGCTCTCGGCGAAATGGCGAGGGGGGCGACAAAGGCTTCAGTTCGTCCGGTTTGGAAAAGAGAAATCATCCGACCCCGGACGAATCCCGCAGTTAAATTTCCCCACTATGAATACGATCAAATCGAAGACAAGGATGGCCAGACGGTGAACATGAATGACATGACCCGCAATTCATTACTTTTCCGGCCGAAGGAGATCGAATTGCTGAAGAGAAAAGCATTAGGGCTGGTCAAGTGCCCAACCTTTGAAGTCCTATCAGCGTGTTTGTGGCGCTCGAGAACACGGGCTCTCCAACTGCCCGCGAAGCAGGAAGTTCGGCTCTTATTTGGCATGGACGTCCGAAACATATTTGACCCACCGCTTCCCAAAGGCTTCTACGGCAATGCGATCTGCTGGGTGTGCGCGAAGACGACCGCAGGAGAGCTGGCAAACAAACCGCTGTCTTTCGCTGTGAAATTAATCCGCCAAGCGAGAATGGCTGTCAACGACGAGTACATGCGATCGCTGATAGATTTCATGGAGTTAAAAGGGCACCAGGCTCGCCCTGACGTCACAGGGGTGGGAACCTTTGTGGTTTCGGACGTTACCAAAATCGGCTATGGAGGTGTGGACTTCGGGTGGGGAAGAGCTGCCTCCGGAGGGCCTGTAGCAGGTGGAGTGTTCGTCTCCTTCTTCTGCCCATATCGAGACACAAGTGGCCTGGAAGGAATAGTGATTCCCGTCTGCTTGCCGTCCGCCGCTATGCAAAGATTTGAAGTAGAAATTCGTGAAGCCATCGAGGATGCTCCTCCCTTTTCACCTTCCTCGTTGTAAAGCGATCGGGAACGCTCTTATCTAGACTCATATTTATTCAGGTAGTTGTTAATAAGTAATTAGGTCGAAAGGCGTATTCCTATTGATAATGGGCACATTTAATAGGTTTTTTGTTTTTAATAAGGTTTTTTAGTCGTCACAATAAATGAATGGCTCTGATTTCATCCATTAAGTTCCAAGTTGTTATAAATATATTCGTTTATATGTTTATTTTTTACATTTACCTAATCGTGTTTAAAAATTACTGTATTGACTAAATTATTGCCAAAAAATATTAAGATATTAAGGTGGCCTAGTTTCTATGCTGGCATTACCAACAATCACTAATCAAAAGTTTAACAACAGCCAGCCACCTTTCAGCCGCGAGTTAGTGACTGTGCTAGTTTATTATATGTTTGAATCGCTAATATGTAGGTTGTTAACTTTGCAGTGCTACCTCTACCGTATAAGTGGTGAAGATCATCATGAGAAGCTAGTAATATCTAAATATGCTATGATTAAATTGTTAAGTTTGGAACTTTGTAATTAAAATATGTTTGTTTCTATTATTCGTTTGAAAAGTCTTTGTATCAATCCATTATCACCGATGTTTTGTATTCAAATAGTCACTAAACTCATTTGGCTTTCAACTTTTTTTAACATGTTACCTTGGAGTCAATGGTAAGTTGATGTTAGGTTGGACAATTTAGTGTTCTAGCCATTCGCATTATTCCTCTAGGGTGGCCCATACTTAGGTATTACCCATTAAGGTAATGAGATCAAATTGCCTTTTTTTTTGGGGTTATGTTTAGAGGAATTTTTTTGAGTTTTTTTTAGCCACCTAAATGTTTCATAACATGTTGTTTGTAGGTTATAATGAAATTAGTATGCTACTCATAAATATTTTACAAGTGTTTAAATATGGTGACAAGTAAATATATATTATTCATATTATTTTTGATTAAACATCTAACCAATTTAATTTAATAGTAGAAAACTACAATAATTAAAAAATGTATTCATAGCTTAATAACCTTACAATATCATATATCAATTATAATCAAGTTAATAAGAACATATCATTGAACATATTTATAAATTTGTATTATATTGAAATCACTTTAGAAAATACTATCATATTCAACTAAATGATCGAAAAGAGCATTTTACCCGTTTGGGGTAAATTAATATCCTAATATTATTATATTCACTGATCGAAAAGATCATGTTACACTCTCTCGCGGAAATTACCTTCCTACTTGGACTAGTGATTCGATCCTTTTCATTCCTTAGCATTGCATTCACTTGTTTGTAATTTTATATAAATTTAATGATAAAATAATATTGCAAACAACATATACATGATTAAAATAGTTAATTGTATTTTCAAAAGTGTTGTAATTGCATTGTTGAACATATTAATACAAAAATCAAAGATGTTTATAAACTAGATTATTTAGTAATGTTTAATATTCTAAATTTTTTATAATAATAGAGAGTATTTTTCTATCATTTTTATAAGAATAGCATGGATACTTACAAATATATATCTTATAAAACTATCCCAAAATCAAATTTAATTTGCAAAACACATCAAAACCTAGAAGTAATTGATAACATGTAGATTGTAGGATTTAAGTAATTGATGCTTTACAAAATGCACACTTGCCATCATGGTTATGGTCCATCATAGGTGTGAGAGATCAAACAATATTAGGGAAAATAATGGAACATAGTAACTCTAGGTTATGTGGTAATTTGTAGGAGTAATGTAGTTCATCAAGATAGGATTCCAACTACCATTCCACCATTGAAGTTCAACGCCCCTCATATTGTATGATACAAATCTTGGCCCACCATGCAAAATAAACCAAATGACTCCCCACATTTTTCCAACATAATTAAAACTCAAGGTACATGAATTTAATCCTCTAGCATGAGTGTGGGAGCATACCATAGGAGCCATGGGAGTAACGGATAATATTTTCCAAATTAATTCTAATCTACACTTGGTGTTGTTTGGGGTCAATAAAATTAATCCTCCGCCATATTCAATTAAATCGATATTGGTTTATATACTTAGGAATTCGATGAATTGATGCCCCAATTTTAAATTTCAATATTCCTTCTTTCAATCATGAGGCCTCATTGGTTAAATGGCCACCTATTGTTTCTTTCTTTCCCTTAACACTTAGAATATCTAATGAAATCGACATTGATTTATATAATTAGGAATTTAGATGAACCAATACCCCAATTTTTAATTATTCATTCTTTTAAGCATGAGGCCTCATTGGCTAAATATTCACCTTTAACTTAGAATATGATATAACTTTATTGTTTCAAATATTTTATTTCTTGACATGATCCTTGCCAATTTACAATCCCTGAAGGTCATAATTTTTTTACATCTCTTATGATAAGAGAGGAATCCTACATAATGATCAATACCTTAACTCTATTGGTATCAAGGATATTGAATCCTTGATAAATAGCCCATGAATTAGCTTGGTTGTTTTCTGATTTCCCAATTCCCAATAAATAGCTTATTTTTGTTTTTCCCTTGGATTGATAAATAATTCCTGACACCTTCCATCTTTACGTCACAAACTATATTAATTGTGAAAATGAATTATATAAAGGAAGTATCTCATTCATAGAGCCATTTATTATACTATAATTCTTAAATTAATGCCACACTTATTTAGTGATACTCAATATTTACTAACAATTATGATATTTACTTAGATTAATTGTATGAGATATTTATCATAGTTGTAAATTTTAAAAAAGTAGTAAAAATAATTTTTTTAAGTGAAAACCTTTTACATAAAGTAAAAAATTAAGTATTTACAGAATAAACTTGAGGTTAAGATGAATAGATGTTACTTTGATTATGTCATAGTGTAAACATTCTATGTTTTAGCACTTTTCTGGGGATATTATCCATTTAATTGTCCCTAAATCCGACAATGTTGAATCTATAGATTTCAATGGTGCTATAAAAGAAGGCTTGTGGAGCAATAAAATAAAACAAATGTGGAAATAAATCATATAAGATACTCAATACAATAGAGACATAGATATACATGGTTCACCCAATGTGGGCTACATCCACCAAAGAAATTTCCAGGTCCTTCCCTTTTATTATACACCAAAATGAAGGGATACAACCTACAACAAACTTGTTGTAACTTCCTCTTCTCTCTCTCATGGTTTCCTCTCTCATAATACAATATGCACTCTACATTCCCAACATAAATACAATTCCCTCAAGAAAAGAGGGTTTTTTTCTAGGGAAAAAAACCCTAACATAACTTCTACCATCAGATATGTGACCTTATAATGAACGACAGAAATTGACTACAAAATTGTGTATCCTACAGTCGCTTTGACCTGCATTTGAATTAGGAATATAATCAGGATCCACAACCACCAAATGATAATTCTATATAATCTGAGTGTCCCATGGGTTGTTTAGCTCGTTCAATCCATTTATACGTTCATAAATGCAATTTAAATAACAAAAAATGTGTTTTCTCTTAGATTTATATCATTGGATTCTGACCAAAAGTATAGAAAGCGCAGAACAATTAGAAAACGACCTTTGATTACATGGTCAAGATTACTTTGATTACATGGTTGATAGTTTCATTTTAGAAAAATGTAAATTTTATCATACCTAGATAAGCCACATGTATTTCACATGTTAGTATGAGGGATATGTGTAACATTTGTTCCTAACAATAATGTGACAAGTGAAAAAAATCATTGAAAAAAATAACAACATAATTAATATGCGTGAATACAAACTTATAGAAAAAAAACCTTAATGTGAAAAAAGAAAATTTAAGAAATTACTATGCATTAATTAAGATATTTATAGACATTCTCTCTTAGACCCATATTATGTGGGGAAATCACATGCACTCAAAGATTATATCTAACATTTATCTTTTTTATGGTAATCCATGCTTAATAGATCTCGAATGAAAATGGATTTATGTTGGTTTAATAATGTAAAGTATCAAATTAAGTGGAAACACACACTCACACACAAAGTGTGAACACAAGATAATAATTTTCTTTCATGTAGTGTTAGTGGAAACAAAAATATGGAAAAACAACAATTTGTTGACTTTGTTGGTGAATAGTTATGTGCACATTCAATAAATTAATTTTGAAAAATAAATAACTGTGTAATTATGCATAGCACATGAGTAATTAAGATGAATTTTAAATTCTCTTATACATGCATGGATGGACCCCAAGTTTAAGTGAGATTATTCTCGAGAATTCCTTAGTTATGGCTTAGTGAACTACAAATAAATGAGAAGATTGGATGAAACAATCTACTCTATAAATAAAGTACCTACCTCATTGTACAATAAGAGAGTCTATAGATAAATAAGAGAGTTGTACCCATTTTCTCTGTAAATATTGTACATTCAAGGGATTTACCACATATATCTCATTTCATTTGTGAGTTTGTTGTTGTGTTATCATCTTGTTGACATGTGAAATTTTGAACATCGTATACGATCAAATTAGGGTAATATTTGATTATTGAATGGGATAGACCACAACTTTATTCAATTTGATAAGATGTGCAATTATCATATGTCCATTTTTCTGGAGATGTTTGGAGTAATTTGACTACATAGTTGAGTTCAAAGTGGCCAAAATAAGCTAAGAAATATTTTGATTTCATGGAAATTGGCATTTGGATCCTCCACATATAATTATTTTCTCATATACATTTGGTGTAGTGTACTTAATGAAAAAATCTAGAGAAATGACATGATATGTAGTGCAAAACTTGAGAAGAGAAGTAGTGTAAAACACCAGAAAACAAGAGAAAAGAGAGAAGAATAGAGAACTATGTTCAATTTCGGCTTCAATGAAGTAGCATCCAAGATAAATGCTCCAAATACAATAACAATGATTTACAAAACAAAATCAAAATGTGACTTATAAAATCCTCATACATGAAACAAATTTTCAAATTTGGAGCATATTTAGTATGATTTGAGCAAAAGGAAGAGTGTTTTTGTCTAATTCTGATTCTTTAGACTCAATCAAATAGTTAATTTGCTAAAAACGAACACCATAATATATTGATTTAAAATTGATCAAGTAGTCAGTTTGCAACCCAACTATTAGGGTCCTGCCATAACCCACTTACTTAGATACTTTACTAATGTATGATGTAAACTTCCATGAATAAATCCCACTAAATAGTTATTTAATAGTCACTCATCATAACAAAGCATCCTTTTGAGTGATAGTACCAAAAATTAGTTGGTCGACCCTCATTATAAGGGGCCCATAGGTAGTTAACATTATCTATGTATAGATATGTATTTAGTAGATGGTTATGTATTTTTTTTTCAAAAAATGTTATTGTATTTGGCGCATTTCTCTTGGAGGTTTCCCCCTTGAAGGGGCAAGTGAACACAACTCTCTATTCTTCTCTCTCTTTTTTCTTGTGTTCTCAGGTTTTGAACTACATCTCATGTGATTTATCTAAAGTTTTGGATTAAGTACAATACAAGTGGTATACAATCTCTTTATTGAGCATGAAGTGGGATCATTTTTATGCACAAAGTGGGAGATTTTTTTTTTTCTTTTTGTAAATTTTTGATGAAAAAAGAGGATGACAGTATTCAACTCAATTTCTAAAACTTTGTTTGTAGAAATTGAATAAACTATCCAAATATATGAGTTCCTCTTCAAAAAATACCCAATTAAAAAAAAATCATCCAAAACAAAGTCAAGATAGTGGATGTGAATTCAAAATATGAAATTTGTAGGGTTTCTTCCAATGGTGGATGCGAATTTCCCGGATTGGATATATTTTGAAGGAGTGCATAGATTTATTTCAAACAATTTCCATTAGATCCAAAAAATCTATGGTATTTCATAATTGTTGTGATAATAACCAATCAAATAAGTATAAATGAAGATGTGATGATTTCACATTTTTGGCCTCAAGCCCTACCTTGAACAAGTTGTTTTTTGGTGACTCGAAGAGATTTCTCGTGTTAACAAGCTCATAATTTTTTATTATTTTATAGACATGTTTTTCCATCTTTAGATAAAAAGGTGATCTTCCACTCACTGGGTAAACTTGTGGTAGGGGAATAATACACATACAAAATATAGATGGAATTACATTGTTGGAAACCCTTGTAACACGTATTAGTACCCCTTCTAGTAGTACCACAACAAACAATACATGTATATGGAATATCACTTCCACATACTCTCAGTTATATAGGAAGTCCCCTAGGTACACTTCAAACTAACCAGAGATAAAACAATCGACCATCTTGTTTATATATTACACTGAGAACAACACTCGGGGAGATCACTCTTTAGTACTTGGGTAGTTGGTAGTATGGATAAGGACTCAGTTGGTCCTCCTTAGTTATTTCTATGATATATTGGGTTGAGTGATATTGTTGGACCCCACATGTATATCAATGAGCTATATCACCTTAAAATCCCTTGTCCCTAGGACCCAATAACATGTCTGAGTAAGCTCACCTATAAAATATACCTATAAACACCCTCATACTTCTATGGAAAACATGAACACCTACTCTAGTACAAGACTATTGGATGGCATGGATGAGGGACTTCAGAATATTCAGGATGAAATAAGTGGGTTCAATGCAAAATTGGATAAGAGGCTAGATGAGGAGTTAGAGGAAAAGGTCAACAACTTCCAACATATGTTTCGTGAGAATTTGACATGTATGAAAACTTGGGGCATACTAGATGAAAATTGTTGGAATCCTCAACACATTAAGCCACACCAAGAAGAAACTTGTCACTTAGGATTTTTTAACCACCCACAACCCTCTTTAGGTCCACACAATAATCTACCCATGGATAATAACATATTCCATTGTTATACTAAGGTGTACCTAAACATGTTTGATGGTTGTGACATTTATGGATGGGTCACCCAAATGGAACATTACTTCTCCCTCTAAGGAATTACTGATGACGTTATGAAAATCAAGGTGTGGGTTTTGAATCTAAATCCGAAATGATGGAAATGGTGGGAATGGAATAAAAAAAATATGTAGGATACATCACTTGGAGTTATTTTGTTAAAGTTGTATATGAATGTTTTGAGAAAGACACTCATTATTTGGGGTGCCTTACCAAGTTATGCCAAACATGTTTGGTCATATATTTTATGGAATCATTTGAGAAGTTAGATATCCATACAAAGAACTTAATAAATTCTTTCTATAAAGAATGTTCCATTAGTGGCATCAACGAAGATATTCAAGCACAGGTTAGAATGCAACATCTCGCTATGTGGTTGGAAGTGACACAAAGGTCCTTACAGAGAGAGACAATGATCATTGCACAAAAAAACAAAACTTCATTCCTCACACTCGTCCTCCCTAGGGTACTTCCCCAAGCATAACTCCTACTCATCCCTTGAATGTAAAAATTTCATCTCCAACAAAAATGGAAGATTTCCAGAGATGATGACCCTACTATAATTGTGATTAAAAATATGCTCCAGGTCATTGATGTAAAGAATATAAATTCTTCCAAATTGATATGACCACTAACAACTTGGCCAAAGACATAAATATCGATGAGACACCAGGGATACAAATTGAAGACACCAACACTAAGAAAAAAGTGGATATAGAACCTCTATTCTCTCATGAAGAACCACTTATCTCCCTACATGCATTATTAGGCTTTTTAACTCCACAAACCTAGAAACCCATGGGTTACATCATGCATTGGGAAGTCATATTCCAAGTTGACAATGGAAGTACTTACAATTTCATTCCCAAAAGGATGTTTGAAGAAAACCATTGTTATTTACATCTCATGTACAAATTTTAAATCTTAATCCCAATAGAGGTATGATGAAATGTGAGGGAAGATGTGAAAAAGCTAGACTCCAAATAGGAAACTATCAACACAAAAACCATATATTTTCCATCAATATGGGTGGGTCTGATATYGTATTGGGGGGAGAATGGCTACACAGGTTTGGACTAGTCACCATGGATTTCAAATAAATATATATGAGTTTCACTAAATAGGGTCTTCTATACACACTTYAATAGGTTCAAAAAGGATCTCCTAAAATAGCCATCTCTCATTATATGGGGAAGTTATTAAATAAGGACCAATCTGGCATTATTTCCCAGTACGATTCCATACAGGTTATGGATAACCTAGCACAAGAAATCCACCCAAACTTGCATATAGTCCTTGATAAACATCATCTAATATTCGAGACACCAAAGGGTTTACCCTCTTCTTGAGGATACCATTACCATGGAATTCCACTAATTCCAAGAAGTAAACCACCAATTTTATTTCCTTATCAACACCATTTTAAACAAAAGAATGAAATATAAATATCATTCACTAGATATTGGAGGCAGGGGTCATTCATCCTTGTACAAGACCTTACTCATCACTAGTAGCCATGGTATTAAAAAAGGAAGGAACCTGTCACATGTGTCCTGTTTTTTGCGATCACAATAAGTCTACAATCAATGAATTATTTTCCATCCCCATCATTGATGATATCCTTAATAAACTTTATAAAGAAAATATTTTCACTAAGATTGAATTATGTACAAGACACCACCAAATCAATATGAAAGAGGAAGGAATCCAAAATATGGCCCTCAAAACACATGAAGGTCATTATGAGTTTCTATTATTGATTCCTTTCATCCTTTTTAATGGTCCATCCACATTCCAAAGTCGCATGAACAATATTTGTAAACCCTTCATATCAATTGTGTGCTAGTATTTTCAGATGATATCTTGATCTATAGTAAAACATGGGAATCACCATCATGTTGATAAGTCCTTGAAACTATTTATAGATATTCAATCATTTGTGAAGAGCTACAAATATTATTTTGGGGTTCATGAGGTTGAATATTTGGGTCACATTGTAAGTCGCAAGGGTGTACAAGTTGATCCCAGGAAACTGGCATATATGCAAGATTGTCCCCATCCAAAAACACTAAAGAACTTGAGGGGATTCTTAGAAATTATAGACTACTACAAGAAATTTGTGAAACATTATGGAAAATTTGTAGCTCCCCTAACTTCACTACATAAAAATAATTCTTTTGTTTAGAATGAGTAAGCAGCACAAGCCCTCGTTGCTTTAAATAATTCCATGTGTACTAGTCCAACATTAGAAATACCTAACCTTGATAAGACTCTTATCTTGGAATGTGATGCTTCATGAAGAGGCATTTGAATAGTATTAATGAAATAAGGACTCCCCTTGGCAGTCAACAGTAAACAATTGTTTGACCACATTTGGGGAAAAACCACATATGAGAAGGAAATGATGGATGTCCTTCATGCAGTAGATACACGGTTCCCATACCTGATAGGGAGACGTTTTTAGATAAAGAATGACCATCATATTCTGATTACTTTCTTGAGCAATTATTTTGTTCATCATAAAAGCATAAATGGCACACAAATATGTTGGGGTATGAGTATGATATCATATATAAGAAAGGTAAAGAGAATGTTGTGGTGAAAAAGTAAATGAAACAAAAAGCTCATCAACATAGACTTGAATTTTATTTTAGTGGAGGGGATCAAGTGTTTCTTTACTTGCAACTTTAAAAATAGACATTACTCAAAGATAAATCTCCCCATAATATAGCTTCAAAGTTTTATGGTCCCTATCATGTCATGCAATGAAATGGTGAGGTCGCCTACAATATGGATCTCCCAACCCAATCTAGGATTAATCTAGTCTTTCATGTGTCATGTATGCATACAGTTGTGGGATAAAATTGTAAATTGCAAACCAACCTACTAGAACTGGATGAAGAAGGTTCTATTTCACTCCAACCAGAATTAGTATTGGACACCAGAGAGTGCTAGTTTCCCTAAGGAATGATCAAGGAAGTATCTATCCAATGGAATGATATGTACCCAAAATATGTAACATGGGAACGAGTAGTAATTCTACAACAATTTCCTCTAATTCATCCTTTAGTACAATGTTTATTTCCACAGTGGGGAGGAATGTTAGGGTCCTACCTTAAGTCCCTAACTTAGAAAATTTATTAATGTATGATACCACCTTCATTGGATAAGGCCCATGAAGTATTTAGTTAATAGTCACACATTCTAATAAAGGTTCATTTTTAGTAATAAGACCCAAATTGGTTTGTCATACCCCATTATAAGGGGCCCAAAGGTAGCTAATATTATATATGGACAAATACATATTAAGTAGAAGGTTTTCTATTTTTTTGTCAAGAATTGTTATTGTATTTGGAGAATTTCTCTTGAAGGCTCCCCCCTTTAAAGAGAAAGTGAACATAGCTCTCTATTCTTATCTCTCTTTTCTCTTATTTTCTAAGTTTTTTCACTACATATATTCTTAGTTTTTGCACTACAACTCATGTGATTTATCTAAAGTTTTTCATTAAGTAAAATAAAATAAGTGTAGATGAGAAAATAAGTAGATTTGGACGATCCAAAGGCCAATTTCCATGAAATCAAAAGAGTTATTATCTTATTTGGCCACACCAAATTCAACCATGCAGTCAAATTACTCCAAACATACCCAAAACATAAAGATTTGAGAATTGCAAATTCGATCAAATTAAATAAACTTGTGATCTATACCATTCAATAATCAAATATTACCATAATATGATCTTATACCATGTTCAAAATTTCACATGGCCACAAGATGATAAGATAACTACAGACTCACAAGCTACATGAGGTATATATGGTAAAACCATTGAATGCAGAATATATATAGAGTAAATGGGTAAAAATAACTTATTTCTCTATCAACTCTCTTGGTGTACAATGAGGACCTAGGTACTTTATTTATAGAGTAGATTGTTTCATCCAATATTCTTATGTATTTGTAGTTCAATAAGCCATAACTAAGGAATTCTACAGATTAATCTCAATTAAACTTGGGATCCATCCATTCATGTATAAAATCCAATGCTATGGATAATTACAAAGTTATTTATTTTGCATAATTAGTTTATTTAATGTGCACATAACTCTTCACCAACAAAGTCAACCGATTGTTGTTTTTCCATATTTTGATTGTCGCTAACACTACATGAAATAACATTATGATCTCTCTCTCTCGCTCTCTCTCTCTCTTGGTATATATGTATATGTATATGTATTTTTCCATATTTAGATTGGCGCTAACACTACATGACATGACATTATGATATCTCTCTCTGTATATATATATATATATATTCATATTTATGTATGTAGCTATGTATGTATCTATGTTTTTTTCCACTTAATTTTACACTTTAACTAATTAAACCATGATAAATCCATCTTCACTCGAGATCCATTAAACATGAATTATGATAAAAAAAGATAAACTTTAGATACAGTCTTTGATAAAAAAAGATAAACTTTAGATACAGTCTTTGAGTGCATGCAATATCCCCACATAATATGACTCTAAGAGGGTGTGTCTATTAATATATTAATTAATGCATAGTAGATTCTTAAATTTTCTTTTTCACATTAAATAATTTTTTTTCTATAAGTTTGTATGAACAAATATATTATTTATGTTCTATTTTTTTTTAAAGAAATTTCCACTTGTCACATTATCGTTATAAAAAAATGTTACAGATATCCATCATACTAACATGTGAAATGTTTGTGGCTTATCTAGGCATGATAAAATTTACGGTTGTCTAAAACGAAACTATCGACCATGTAATCAAAGTAGTTTGTATTCATCTTAACCTCCAATTTATTATGTAAATACTTCCTTAATTTTTTACATGATGTAAAAGGTTTTCACATTTATAAATTTGAAATTTATAAATTTGAAATTGAAATATAGAAACTATTTTTTTCAAGTTTTTTAAATCTACAACTATTATAGATCTAATATTATTAATATAAGAAAATATGATAATTGTCATTAAATACCAAGGATCACAAAATAAGTTTGTCGTTCATTTAAGAATTATAATATAATAAATGTTCTTTGAGTTAGATAGTTCCTTTACATAATTTTTTTCTTGATTAATATAGTTTTTTACATTGATCCAGGTTGATATTGATGGTCACCCACCTATTCCAACTAGCTCATCTTGGTACTTTTTCGGTTTGGTAGTTGTTTCCTATTTTTTGTGTGCTAGACTTCCTGGGCAATTTTGAGGCCCTAGTGAATGTTTTTAGGGATCACCACAATCAAACTGTAGGTGGAGTCAGATTTTGATGGCATAATGTGTATTCCTCGAATAGAACTTTCCAAGGGGCTATCATATGCCTAAAACAGAGATTGTATGTAAACGTTATGACCCCAGGAAGTTGATGTACCAACTTACCCCAATGGGGCCCACATGACTCTTGGCGCTTCATCTCCTAGGGTTATGTTTTTGAATGTCTAGGTTCTTGGAATTCATTTTTATTGTAAAAAGGATTTCATAGCCTCATTGTACTCATCTTCTTACGAATGAGTGCATCCATGACATCTCCTCTCAGAGATAAGATGCCACCATTCTAGCAAGCTTGTTTCAATATGCATTTTACAATTTCGACATATTTCTTTATTAATAGAAGACAAGTTTTACTATATCCTTGTTATTGTTCATTGAATATATGTGTTAATAATATAGATTTGTATTTGTTTCATTCAACTCATAAAATATGGATAAGACATAAACATGGAAGGTGTCGGGGAATCATTTATGAAACCAAGGGACAAGCAAAAATAAGATATGAATGGGAACTTGGGAAATAAAAGAAACCAGGAGAATACATGGGCTTGTTATCAAGGATGAAATATCCTTGTGTTATAACCCTAAATTGCACCAAACATGCATACCTAGAATCAGGCCATCCTAGTTGCTATCTTTTCCAAACCATCATTGAACAAATCTTACAAAAACCATTGTTTTGAAGGTGTGTGCGCCCTACACCACTACCACCAGTGTACACACGCTTGCTGCACCACTACAACTCGTGTACACTCACAAAAAATCGCAAAAAATAAAAATTGAAAAGGGATACAGGTTTCTGAGGCATTACTTAATCAGTTGACCGCCCATAGCCAGTCACCCCAACCATTAATATTTCTTTTGGACTATAAAAGAAGGTGTTGGGGTCCCATTCAAAAAATAATCACGAGAGCATAGAAACTCTTCCCATTTCAATATTCCCCCTTTGCCCCAATATTTCGCAACCACATTGTGAGTTTGAGCCAGAATTCCTTCTTCCTCTTTTGCAAATCCTTTCCATTTCCCTAGAGAGAACTGAAGAGGAGAAGAATACGTGGAATAAGCTAGTTCATGGTGAAGAGGAGCCCAGGACCAAGTTCAAGGAGCAGTGTCAGTCTCATGTTGTAAACGACTTTTGTGAGATTAATATGAAGAAGTACTTTTTTCCATCCCACCAAATGACATCTTAAATCTTTCTGATTTGTTTACATTTCTTGATTATGATGTCTAACTCACTAATCCATATGTAGAATGCATGCTTATAGTTTCTTATTTGTCTTTTGGTGAATGCAGGTCAGCCTTGGGAGGAGACTTGTAGTCGGGAAACAGCCAAGCACAAAGGGATCAAAACTGGATGCGGAGTTCAAGGTATACCTATTGGATCCCTATACTTTGTATTTTATGTATGATTGTGGGGTAATGATGAGATAGTTGATAAAAAGTAGGAGACTTTATACGGTTAGCTCTGCCTTCGCTTTAGAACCCTGGTGTAGTTTGTAGAGGGGTTTTCCCGCTATAGCAGAATTGGTGATCGTACTGGGGAAGCCTCTAGGGTGTTTGGGGACATTCTTTTGGGTGCTTTGAATCAATTTATTCATTGTTTTTGAGTTTCTGTAAGCTTTTGTGTCTTTAAGGAATGATGGTATTCCATACCAGTACTCCCTGCCTTTGCTTGACTGTTGGTTTTCAACTTTTTTGAGAAGTTATAGAGGTGTACACGGCCTGTAGTGGGCATGCACACGTGCATACATGCCCTGCCTTTAGACAACCTGCATACATACGCTTGCTCCTGAAGTGTCAGTAGCGTGCCTGTGTTGAGAAAAGTTTTCTTAGAAGAGGCAGTCATCCTCTTCCCTGTCAAAGGTCACACTTCTCAGGGGTTTTCTTGATCTAGCCTTGGTCTCTGTTATAACAGTCTGTAGCCTAGGTCTGACCTTAGCATAGCTTTCTTTTCATCATAATATTTTTGTGTTTTCTTTAATAGGGTTTTTAGACAAGTTTGTGAGTCTGCTTTGATCTTCCTATTTGGTATTGTTAGTGACTCCCTGCGATATGTGATTGGGCCAGAATTAATTTCTTGGTCTTGACTTGTCGTTATTTTTCCCTTTTTTTCTTTAGAAGAAAAGAAAAGAATTCATTTTCAAATTTCTTGTTTTAAAGCATAAAACAATAAAAAAAATCTTTCATTTGTTTGTTTGGTAAAGTAGTTTAGGTTAGATTGCTTCATTTACCAAAGAAAAAAAAAAACTTAAGTTCTTTACTTGAATTATTAGGACATTAAGTAGCTCGTAGTTGAGAAAAATCTTTTTTCAATTTTTTCTTTTCAAAGATCTGAGAAAAGTAGTTACGAAAAATTTGGTGAAAGACTTTTAATTTGGGAAATCTTTATTTGTGAAGAAGGAGTAGTTTGTTTCCAGTATCATCTTGTTCTCTTCTATTTCGTCTCTTAAAGAAAATCACTGGTTTCATTTCTGTTCCTTTTGATTTAAGACAACCACTAAAATTAATGCTTAATTAGAAGTTATTAGACTTTGTGTTTGTAGGGTCCATCAATGCAGTCTAGGCTAGAGCCTTGATTTAGGATTGGAGAGGAAACTCTTCAGGGCTACAAAAACAAACATAATAGTCTATGGTAGGGAATGATTGAAAGTCCAGTAATCGTGAAAGTTATCCGGGACCCCCCTCTAACACAGGGGCTAAACATGAGGTCATGTGCAAAAAGGTAACAGAGATAACCCCTCCAAAGCCGAACCAAGTGTAGTGGGANGAAAGTCCAGTAATCCTGAAAGTTATCCGGGACCCCCCTCTAACACAGGGGCTAAACATGAGGTCATGTGCAAAAAGGTAACAGAGATAACCCCTCCAAAGCCGAACCAAGTGTAGTGGGAAACACAAGTAGAGGGCTTATCTTGGGATTTCATTGATTGCATTTGCCATGGAGCTTCATGGGTCTCGAATTCATTTGAGGTCCTTAGTCATCTTCCAAAACGCTTGCTTTTGATACCCTTGATAGGTTTCGAGCTTGATACCCTGATCATTGTGGTCCACCTGACTGTCGACTTTACCTGCCTGGTGACTATTCATGCGATGGAAACCTAGTTGCCTTTATCTTAGTGACTTACACAGGTGACTGTGGGGGTATACCGCGGTACCTAGGGCAAACATCGGGCCATACTTTGCAGAGTATACCCAGAGGGTGCTTTCATATTCGAGTTTCACTTGCACCAATAATTTTGTCTAGTGTTGTCTGGTGTAAGTGTTCTTCCAAATAGCTAGTGATCTGCTTGTCTTATCTCATAGGATATTTTTCTAGTGTGTGATGGTTTTGAACGTTAATAGAAAGCCCTAGTGTGTCTTTGATCTTCTGACATTGTAGAGGATCAGGAGCTCCGCTGGTCGCGAAGTCTTCTTGTCCTTCCGTCAATTGATCTAGAGCCACCCCCACCACCGCTAAGGTGAATACTAGAGCAACAAGGGTATTTTGAGGCGATCGAGACACATGAAACTGTGCTCGACCCATATTCGAGAGGAGAACATTTGATTATAGAGGAACCAACCATTTATGATCTCAGAGTGAAATCTCTTGGTCCATATAACCCTACTATCACCGATCTATCGACGCCCATCGTCATACAGGTTGATCCTTATGAGCGTCATGTAGTGTCACAAGAAGTGATGGAGACAAATGTTTCTACTTCTTTAGGGAATTCTCATATTCCCTCTACGACTATCACTACAGAGAGTGTTCCACCTCCTAACCAACCTTCATCAGTCCGGACCACTATGATCTCAATCGCCTCTACCTATTGCAATGGTCATATTCTGTCTATGGCGGGGATCACTACTCCTTTCACCCAGAGTGTGACAGGCCCTCCGTTCTCATGCGAGATGCCTATATTTAATATGAACTATGTCATTTCCTACTCCACTTTACAGACTTTAGGTCTGGGGGAAGGGAGCTCTGACGTTCCTTTGGAAGGATCCATGGGGGGCACTTCCTATCCCTATAACACTTTCCCTTACGGAGGGGGTCATATACCTCCTTCGTCCCCTTCGCTTGTCAGTGCTCACCATCACTCTGTCGGGATGAACGCAAACTACAGTTCGTTTGGAGCAGGTATTCAAGGACTTCCTTCTTATAGAATGTCGGTAGGTTTGACACTGTTCTCTTTGTTAGACATGTTTGGTAACAATTCATTCTCATCAGTTGTCGTCTTGGTCGGGGGCAACCCCAGTTATGGACAACAAAATCCTATGCATGGTACTATTTCTGGACAAGGGGGAAACTTAGGAATTCCTTCCTTAAAAGGAATTTGGAATTCGTGGCATGGATCATTTCCCTTGTCAGGGATACCAACCGACGGAAACCCCTTCCATAGCCAATGGAACCCCGGGCAAGGCTCAACACCTATGCCCGTCAGATCGGTAGGGGGCAACCCTTCCCAAAATCCTTGGAATGCAACGCAAGCCCATCCCTTTACCTCCTATTACGGGAGTCAGTCGATGACGTCTCAACAAGTGTAGAATCTGTACATTGGTCACGCCCATGGTTATTACCAGAACCCTGGCCAGCAACCTAACTTTTCCTGACAACCTGGTGCCAACCAAACTCTAGGCTCCATTTTCCCTGGTTATAATCAACAACCCAAATTATCGTTTCTAGCAGCTCTTCAATTTCCAGACATGACAAGGTTATTAAATGACCCCATCTGTCACAATCTGCATTGACCTCCCATGCCAAACAAGTTTCCTTTCGAACATTCCAAAGTTCGAGGCTAAGCCTAACGAAGATCTAGGAGATCATGTGACTACCTTCCATTTATGGTGCTCGTCCAACTCTTTTATAGACGACTCTGTCCAGTTTCATTTGTTTCAATGCAATTTTATCGGGAGTGCTGCGAAATGGTGCATTGAGCTTGACCACTCAAGATACTCTTATTTCAGTGAATTTGCAATGGCTTTCTTAAAACATTTCCAGTTACTTGTGAGATACGACGTCGGCACCAAATTGTTGGTCAACTTTGAGTAGACAAAAGAGGACCATATCTCAAATCACATACAAGAATGGAGACACCGAAAGAGTTTGATAAAAGTACCAATCCCACCACCATTCCTACTTGAGTGGTTGCTTAAGTCTTTGGTACCCCAGTTATCTAAAGATGTYGCAACCTCGGTGGTCTTTTCAGAAGAATAAGTGATAATGAGAGCTCAACAACTAGAGTTGATTTACTCTCAGTCTGGTTTACTTTACGAAGTTTTTCTAGATGCACCGCGATCAATACTTGACAAGACCAGACAKAAGTCTAGACCACATGCCGATGGTATTKTTGGTTYAGCGCAAACAAATCATGTTGATCAACTGTTGAATCAATTGCATCAATTATTAATACAGCAGACAGTGGCCAGCCAGACCACTGGTTCAACTACTCCCCCTACTCAAACGTCAGATGTACACAGTGTGCAATCGACAAACTTGAAGGCCACCYAGCAACATGATGGAAAGAAGAAACAACAAAAGAAGGGTATGGGGGATAAGAAACCTACCAATAATGCTAGCGGGGGAAACACAGAAAATAAAAAGTTGAAGTATCCTTGTAATCTTTGCATGGAAGACCTTCTGACTCACCAGTGCCCTCGGCTTGTGGAGGTCTAGAAGTTATTGGCACAACAGCAACCTGTCATGTTAACGAATCCATTTCCACATGGGAAAACTTTTACTCAAGCCTCTTCGAGCATGGAAGGGGGCAATCAGGGACCCCCTCCGTCTTCGGGTAATCCTTCATCCATGAATGTGTATATGATGAAAGGTAGCGTTGACATAACAACTAAGACATGTGACTACAAAATTCCAAACACCTCTAAGAAGGGTAAAGAAGCCAAAAACCCACCTCTTCCTCTCTAGATTGAGAATATGTTGGGAGAAAAAATGACACACATCCCCAAATGTGCATTCAATAAAGCTTCCCACAAACCAAACACAAGGGTTGCCCATAACTACTCTATGGTGGAGGATTTGTCTCAAACCCTTTGTGCAATGTTTTCTTTGGAAGTCCTCCAAAGATGCCCTTCCTAGAGAAAGGCTCTGTTAGTTTCCTTAGGATCTATTGAGACTTGTAATCCAGGAATGATCATGCTTGATATGACCGACTTAAAACCTTGTCTTTCTTGCCACATGGCATTTCAGATAGTGGTGGCTTACACCACGAAAATTTTTACACAGAACATTTTTCGCACGGTGGTTGATGAGGGTGCCTTGACATTCGTGATGTCTTTGGCATGTTAGGGGGGAAGACCATGTGCGTCGAGGTTGAAGTGCTCGATGAGTCTCTCGACTACAATCTCTTGTTATGAAGGAGTTGGACCTATGCTATGCAAGTAGTGTTCGCGACAGTTTTCCAGGTCTTGTTGTTTCCACACGAGGGCCTTATCGTGTTCATTGATCAGTTATCCTTCTCCCATTTTGACCCTTCATTGGGGGTATCCACAGTCTCTATGATTGATAACCCCCAACCCAACATTGTCAACTTAGGGGTTGGTTTGTTCCCTCCTTTGATGGGTACTTTAAATTACCCGCCTCCTAACTGCAATGTCCATTACATATCGACGGTCCCCGACCAACCTAGGGCTGAAATATTTCAAATCTCATCGTTTTGCACGACTTACTTTAACGATCTGTGGACTCTTCCTTCCCCATCAACTATGATGGAAGGAACAGGGCACCATGGCATGGCCATGCCTTTGTCCACGATAGACGTTGCGTACTCTATAGTCCAACAAGCTTTCACCGACCCCGACCCGACTCCCACACAGGAGCTATATCTGGTTCTCAAGCCTATTTGGGATCAAGGTTCCCTCACCAATAGTGATTCTTTAGATTTGGTATTGCCCTCAAATGAGGAAATTATTGAGGAAATGACTAGTTCGGACAGACCCTGGGATGATCTCCATCACAGATCTTATTTCCTCCCAGAAATTAGAAGAATTGAAGCAGGATACTTCACTTTGACTATGACTGGAGATAGGGCTTGTCCTATCAATCCTTTGGCTATGCACGTTGTTTATGTTGAAGGAAATATGGAAACCATCGCTAAAACAATACCTATGGATATCTCCAAAACCCCTGGCATCGTAGAGAATGTCTTCGTTGGAGCGGACTGCTCCCCCGAGGAGATTCAAATATACAAGGATTTATTTAAAGAATTTTGCGACATGTTTTCCTGGTCTTACGAGGAAATTCCTGGTATAGATCCAAGAATCGTTGAACATGAAATCACTACATATCCTGATGCCAAGCCGGTCCAATAGAAACTTCGTCCAGTTAATCCTAGGAAAGCAACARCTATTAAGGATGAAGTAGAGAAACTACTCAAAGTTGATTTCATCTACCCCATTCAATTGACTCAATGGGTGTCAAATCCTATGCCAGTCAACAAAAAGAAGGGTCTGATTTGTGTATGTACGAACTTCCGTGATTTGAAAAAGGCAAGTCCAAAGGATAATTTCCCCATGCCATTTATTGACTAGATAGTCGATGAATGCACATGTTGCGAGGCCTTTTCTTTCATGGATGGTTTTTCGAGATAGAATCAGATACAGATCAACCCCGAWGACCAATACAAAACCTCTTTAAKTTGTCCATGGGGTACATTCGCTTATCAAATATGTCTTTTGGTCTAAACAATGCTGGAGCTACTTTTCAGCGGGCCATGTCTTTTTCTTTTCATGACCTCAAACACGTATTTGAGGCTTATCTTGATGATTTAGTGTCATGATATCATAAGAGAGTTGATCATCCTGCACACCTCCGACTTATCTTTGAACGATGTCACTACTACCAGATTCGCTTGAATCCAAAAAAATGCACTTTTTGTGTAACATCAAGTCGTCTACTTGGTTTCATAGTTTTGACAACAAGGATCATGGTTGATCCTCTAAAGGTTAAGGTGATATTTCATTTGCCTCCCCCGTGCACAATCCCTCAACTTCAGAGTTTACAGGGAAAAGAAATTTTTTTACGGTGTTTCATCACAAAATATGCCGAGATCACAAAGGGTTTCATGCACTTACTGAAGAAGGATGTTTCTTTTCATTGGGACGAAGCCGCTCAATGCTCTTTCAAAGCATTGACACATGCCCTCACATATACCCCTCTGCTTCGGCCACCCAATTATAATAAAGATTGTTTATTGTACTTGGTCGTTGCAGAGTCGACCATTGGTATGGTCTGTGTTCAGGAGGATGCTTTACTCTTAGAATACATGATTTATTGCCTGAGTCGAGGCCTGGTTGGACCAGAACTCAATTATTCCCATGTTGAAAAACTTGTGTTGGCAACAATTCATGATGTCAAGCAGTTCCGTCATTACATCTTGTTTTGCAAGACCAACGTCATTTCCATTGTGAATTTGTTTCAATACGTGTTGAAAGGACATGTAATCGGTGGAAAGATCAGTAGATAGATATTTATCCTCCAGGAATTCGACTTGGATTTTGTTTCGGTGAAATACAAAAAGTCATTGGTCTTTGTGGAACTCATCTCGAAACGTCCGGTCGAATCAGATGATGTTATACTCGAGGAGTCACCTATTAAAGGAGACATGTTTTTGATCGCGTCTTCGGACCCATGGTATGGAGATATATTAGTCTATCTCCAGAATTTTATGTGCCCCACCTCTGCTTCTCGTGATGAGCATTGTCATATACACCATTAGGCCAAGAATTATCTCATACTCGAGGACACTTTGTATCGTCGAGGTGTAGATTGTGTCCTTCGTCGGTGTCTCACTCATGAAGAAGCGAAAATCGTGCTTAACGATTTCCACACTAGAGCATGTGGCGGTCATCTGTCTGGGTTGGCAACAACCCAAAGTATTCTATGATTCGGTTACTTTTGTCTGACATTAATCAAATATTGTGTTGAATCAGTCAAGAAGTTCCACCCGTGTGAGATATTCTCTCAAAAGATGAGGGCACACCCCACTCCCATGTTTCCTATCATCAAAATTGGTCCCTTCACCAAGTGGGGGATTGATTACTCTACATGAAACCCCCCTTCATCAAGGGGGCATTATTATATCATCGTAGTAGTAGAATAATTTATGAAATGGGTCGAGGCTATGCCAACGTTTAAACATGATAACAAGACAGCAACTCTCTTTTTGTTTAACCAATTAATAGCAAGGTTTGGCGTCCCAAGAGAGATTGTCACTAACCATGCCAGTCATTTTCATAATAAAATGATGTCCAAGTTAACATCAAAGCTTGGGTTGAGGAAAGAACATTTTTCACCCTACTACCCACAAGCAAATGGTCAAGTGGAAGATGTGAATAAATCCCTTAAGACTATTTTACAACAAACGATCAATTCGTCCAAGTCAAATTGGCATTTGATGTTGTACTCGGCACTATGGGCCTACCAAACATCTGTTAAGACTGCAACCAGTTTCTCACCTTTTCAACTCATTTACGGGCTGCAAGCAGTCTTTCCTATAGAGTGCCATATCCCCTCTCTAAATTTGGCAGTACAATTATTGCCAGAAACTTCACCACTTGAAGAGGGTTTATTATATATTGAACATATTGATGAGCAGCGTCTGTATGAAGCCTTAGATAACAAGTCTCACAAACAAAAATCCAAGTGTCATTATGATCGCTCCATCCATCCTTGGATTTTCTCTGAAGGAAACCTTGGCCTATTCTATGACCAAGATAAGGAACCCCTCGGGGCAGGCAAGTTCAAAACCATGTGGGTCAGACCTTTCATCGTGAAGGAGGTTCTAAATAAGGGAACTTATCATCTGGTGGACTTTGAGGGAAATGCTTTGGCGAAGCCTAGAAATGGGGTCTACCTCAAGAAGTATTACTTGTAGGTGGGTCGCCTTGGGTGACTTCTTGTACATATGTATAGTTCTTATACATTTTATTTTTATGTTTTTTTCTTTTTAGTTTTATGGATGTGTCATTTTTTATGTCATCATTTTCACTATGGAAGATGTCAAGTGAATCAGAGGTGCTCATTAGGTTCGCGGATGACACTAGTCGAAACACTCGGAGGCTTGCTTCCGTAACTTGGGTGATTTTCATGCCCAGGGTCAGTTGCTATCTTCAGGGTATTTGTTTAGGTGACTCCACAAACAATGTCATCGAATACAGTGCAGTCTTAGAGTTGCTTCGTGATGCTTTGTCGCATGGTATCTCTCACCTCCGGGTCTACTTAGATGCTTAGTTGGTTGTGTCCTAGTTAAATGGGGTTTACCACATTTACGATCCTACTCTACACCAACGGTTCCTTAGGGAAAGTCTCTTAGAACAAAGTTTTGATTACATTACATATATACATGTTCCTAGGAGACTTAATCAAATCACATATACTCTAGCTAATCATGTATTATATTTCCATATTGCACACATGTAAGGAAAAGCACACACACACATGTAAATACATTTATAAAATAGATGTAATCCATAAGACATAAAAAGATGTAAATATACATATATATATCAAAAATATCAGAGTACATGGGTGGGCGCAAGCACCTAAAAAATATGTCCAGTAAGAACCATGAGGCTTATGCCCTCAAAAATATACAAAAAGTTCTCTCGGCACGTAAGTAGTCTATCCTAGCTAAGGGCAGGGCCTGTTGGCCCTACCATAGTGAACAATGGCATTTTCCAAATGCCAGAAGAGATGGACCCAAGTCTATGGCACCCCAACAACATGAGGTTGCATAGATGGTGCGAGATCCTTGATCTCCTCCATAGGGACTATACGAGTGAGCGCAGTGAGGTTCCGCTCCACCCGTCTGAATACTTTCTCAGCCTCTCTGGCTAGAGGCCCCCCCTGTTGTTGCTGCTAGTCCGAAAGTTGCATTTGGTCCTGCCTCTGGTCGAGGACGTCACCTAGTCCTCGAGAATTTTGTTGGACGTGCTAGTCCCACATCTGTACATAACAGATACATAGTTTTCAGATACTCTGGTACACATAAAAATGATATATATAAAAAGAAATAAAAATTAAATAACTTTGAAAAACAAGCATACCTAGCTCTCCTCTCTCCACTCTGGAAGGTATAGGCATGTCAGGATCTTTATAAAGGTTGATCCCCGCATAGGAGTAGTCCTCTATAACTAGAATCTGTCGAGACCACCAGTCAAAAAATTTATCATCAAAGGCCTCGATGGTCCTCCCTCCCCCCTGTCGTGGAAACAATGTCGCTCATCTGCATAGCACTAGGATAGAGGCATCGTTCCCTCGTATCGTTTCTCAAGGACTACAACTGGGTACTCTCTCGAAGGAAAAGGAACATAAAACAGTACCAAACACGAAGTTTCGATGTTATAGTAAACGACACTCTGTTAGTTGTCTCTTCATGCAATCCAACATGGTTGTACTCCAGTCGAAAATCCATGCATTCAAGAACTGCACCGCACAATGCATGTGCACCTGGGAGGCCTGATGTAAAGCTGTGAATCCAGTGATTCGCCCAATGAGAAGAACTATCACTTTTAGTGATAGGTTGTTGATATTGTGTATGGGCACCTGAAAACCTACTTTCTCAATACCAATCTCGCAATGGAGTCCAATCAACTCCTCAATGTTGTGAGGCCCGGGGGGAAAGGTATGCAAGTTGACTGGATCCCCTCTCCTTGATAGACCCGTCAGGAAGTAAATGTCTTCATTCGTTGGAGTCAACAACTACCCATCGAGCATAAATGCCTATGCGTCAGGATGCCAGTAATCTATCAAAGCATTCAACAACTTGGGTTGTGCCCTCATAAATGGACACTGGAAGAATTTTAACAACCCACATTGTGATAAAACAGTGATAGCAATAGGGTCTTTCGAGACCAAAAAATCAATGTCCTCATGCTCCCTCTCTCTCTAATTAACATACATCCTACAAAATGACAAATTCATGGGGAGTTAACTTTTTCCTTTTTATTTTTCCACTTATTGGAGGGTGTACACGGGTTGTCTTGGTGACAGTCACGTGTGTATGCGGGAAAATTATATTTTTCCCACGTGCACACGCGGACTGTTCTTGGAAAGCCCGTGTACACGTAGGGACAACCTATTTAAAGGTAAACACCCCCCCAAAAAACAAAAATAAATACAAAAAGGAATAATGGAAATGCAGGAGGGGATAGTTTGTACTTACTTGGTCCAAGTGGAAGTTCGTTTCTCCCACTGAATCTCTATGAATCAACTCTTTTTAAAAAGGGGTGTTTTTTACTTTTTTGTCAATTCTCAATTTACAATGGTGATAATGAGATGTCAGCTTCTATCTATAGACTTTTTGGCCCCTTTTTTGTCATTTTTTTGGACCCTTTTGTCATTTTTTCTAGCTTGAAAATTGTTTAGTATGGTTCTTGAGTTTCTTGGGGGATGTCACGATATGTGTTACTTTGGGTATTGAGAATATTTTTGAGAGTTGGGTCATTTTTTAATGGTATTTTGGTAAAAAGTCATTTTTCCAACTTTGTGCATGTAAGATAGGATTCCACCTCCACTTGTTGCACCTCATTGTATTTTTTCGCTTTTCCATAGGATCAATCCCACCGAATTGTGACACAAAACCCTCACTCCTGCTCTAGAAGTGTCGTAATTTAGTGATAGATCCTACCTTCACATGGATTCCCTAGGTAGATTCTGGTTGCATTTTGGTGTCCATGTCGTCATTAATGATTATAGGCTCGTGAGTCCTTTTTAGTTGTTCCTGATTACAATTTTGGGCCTCATTTGCATGATTCATTATCGCTTTTGACCTCACCCTCGGGACTCCCCAAAATAACGGGTCTTGTTTTAAGCTCTTTTCAGTCCCTCTAAACATGAAAAGATTGACGAGTGATTTGTTGCCCTTCACACTCGCCAAACTAAAATTCGAAGGCACGTATGTCCAACGGTAGTTTACCCCTTTTTCGGTATGGATAGTCAACTATATGAACAAAGGTATACTCTAGAGGCCTTCGTTCTATAGAAGAGTATTCTCAGGTATAAATTTAACCCTTTTTTAGGCCTAATGGACTAAATTTATGAAAAAGGAACCCCCACAGAGTCCATAGTTAAGCTCTTTTCAGACTCCCTTAAATTGAAAAGATTGTCAAGTGACCTTGTTTATTCACACTCGTTTAATTGGTCAAGAAGAACATCCCTTACGGAGTCCATAGTTAATCTTTTTTCAGACTCCTTAAATATGAAAAAAATTGCCGAGTGATCTTGTCTTTGTCACACTCGTTAAAATGGTTTTGAATAGACGTCTTTTCGGTGCTAGTTTACCCATTTTTCGAACTGACTAGACTACCTTCAAAAAAGGTACCTCAGTAGAGTCTGCTTTTATTCTTTTTCAGACTCTCTAAAAATGAAAAACCGCCAAGCTTACCTTCTCTGGGATCGTTAAAATTACATCAAAGGAAGTTATAATTCTATCTTATTAATCGGATTTGCATTCCTGCATCTTTGGCCTAATGTCGGCTCCATGTTGCTCTCAATTGAACCATCTAAAGAATGCCTTCTATGCAAGCCTTGTAGAACTTTTTCTTTGTGTCTTGACACCTTGACCCATGGAGGAGTTTTTTCGAGTTTCCTTTTCATGCATATGTCCCCTTTCTCTGAGCATCAGTGTGTTCCTTACACTTGGAACTAGTATGTCTGCAACACTTGGTCCTCCTTTGTAACGTAGCATTCTTTCATTCTTTTTCAAGCTCTCCAAAATTATTAAAAAAGACAAAAAAAAATCAAATATACCCCAAAAGGAGGAAGGGAAAAGTGTTTTATTTTTGTTAACAACACAATGAGTCACCCTTGGACAAGGCACATCCTTCCATTTGTTCGTCAAGCCCTAGGATTCAATATGACCTTATTAATCTTTTCTCGCTACATAGAGTTGTGTCCTCCTCTGTTTGGTTACCCTTCCAAACATATCGAGAGTTCACATTGCCTCCTGCATTGTGAACTTATGTCAATTTCATGTTGCACAAGTCTCATATTTTGTCGTGCTTTTGTCCAAGGAAATTTTTACTAAAATTGAGTTGGCCCTTCTGCAGTTTGTCTCTTGTCCTCATGCCCGGCCACCCTGAAAATCCATTCAAGTCCTTTCTCAAAATCAATGAAGTTCTCCACCTAATAACCAAGATCCTCTTGTTTGTTCCTGAGGAGCCATCAAATACCTCTGGGTAGTGAAGTCGTACATTGACATTACACTCCTACCCAAGTTTTGAAAATTTTGAAGTTCTTGCTCTTGCTCTGAAGACCTCATCTCCAGCCATCTGGCATCATTAGCTTCTTGAATATGGATACTATACATGTATATATTTTGATTTTGATATGTATATCTAATGTGTACTTCTCACGACTACACTTTATATATTTATATAACATGGATCTACAATGTATTTGATTACCAACCATGATTTTATTTCATCTTGAGGATGTGTATGCCAGCCTCAGTGAGACAAATTGTTTTTTTTGCAGATCGCACCTCCTGAACTCTGGTCCCTTGGTTCACTCGCTTCATACATTCATGAATATTTTTAATGTATTTCGTCCATTAGATGCTCTTCTGACCTCACACATTAGGGGGCATCTGTTATAACCCTAAATTGCACCAGACATGCATACCTAGCATCAGGCCATCTTACTTGCTATCTTTGCCAAGCCATCATCAAATAACTCTTCTAAAAACCATTGTTTTGAAGGTGTACACACCCTACACCACTATTGTCGGTGTACACACGCTTGTTGCACCAATACAGCTCGCGTACACTCACAAAAAATCGCGAAAAATGAAAATTGAAAAGGGATACAGGTTTCCAGGCCATTACTTAATCAATTGACTGCACATATCCAGTCACCCCAACCGTTACTGTATATTTTGGCCTATAAAAGAAGGTGTTGGGGTCCCATTCCAAAAATAAGCATGAGAGAATAGAAACTCTGCCCATTTCAATATTCCCCCTTTGCCCCAATATTTCACAACCACATTGTGAGTTTGAGACAAAATTCATTCTTCCTCCTTTGCAAATCCTTTCCATTTCCCTAGAGAGAAATGAAAAGGAGAATAATACGTGGAAGAAGTTGGTGCATGGTGAAGAGGATCCCAGGACCGAGTTCGAGGAGCAGTGTCGATCTCATGTTGTAAACGACTTTTGTGAGATTAATATAAATAAGTACTTTTTCCTTCCCGCCAAATGACGCCTTAAATATTTCTGATTTATTTACATTTCTTGATTTATTTATATTTCTAACCCACTAATTCATATGTAGAATGCATTCATATAGTTTCTTGTTTGTCTTTTGATGAATGCAGGTCAGCCTTGGGAGGAGACTTGCAGTCGAGAAACAACCGAGTGCAAAGGGATCGACACCAGACGTGGAGTTCAAGATATGCCTATCGGATCCCTATACTTTGTTTTTTATGTATGGTTATGGGGTAATGATGGGATAGTTGATAAAAAGTAGGAGACTTTAAATGGTTAGATCTACCTGCACTTTAAAACCCTGGTGTAGTCCATAGAGGGGTTTTCCCGCTATAACACCTTGACACCAATAGAATTAAGTTATTGATTATTATATGGGATTCCTCTTTTATCATAAGACATATTCAAAATTAGTTTCAACCTTGATGGATTTTAAATTGGAAAGGAACATGATAAGATCTCTTCAAGAACTAAAATATTTGAAACATTGAAATTCTATCATGTGCTAAGGGAAAGGAATTAATAGGAGAATATTTAGCCAATGGGGCCTCATTCTTGAAAGAATGAATATGGAAATTAAAAATCAAGGAATCGGTTCATCAAAATCCACAAGTATATAAACAAATGTCAATTTCATTCAATATTCCAAGTGCTAAGGGAAAGGAAATAATAGTTGGAAATTTAACCAATGAGTCCTAACGCTTGAGATAAGGAATATTGAAATTTAAAAATGAGGCATTGGTTCATCCAATTCCCTAAGTATATAAACTAATGTCCATTTCATTGAATATTCCAATTGGAGGATTAATATTAATAACCCAAAAAAACACCAAGTGTAGGTTTGAATTAAGCTGGACAAGATGATTCATTACTCTCATGGCTCTTATGGTATGATCCCACACACATTGAATGATACACTAGTAGAATGAAGGTATTGATTATTATACGATATTCATCTCTTATCAAAATACATAAGCAAAATTCATTGACCTTGATGGATTGTAAATTGTCACAGATCATGATAAGATATCATCAAGAACTAAAATATTTGAAACAATAAAATTATATCATGTGTTAAGGAAAATGAATCATTAGGTGAAAATTTATCCAATGAGGCCTCATGCTTGAAAGAAGGAATAATGAAATTTAAAAATAGGGCATTGGTTCAACAAAATACCTAAGTATATAAAACAATGTCTATTTTGTTGAATATTCCAAGTGTGAAGGGAAAGGAAACAATATGTTGACATTTAACCTAACCAATGAGGTGTCATGCTTGGAAGAAGGAATACTGCAATTTAGAAATGTGGCATTGGATCATCCAATTCCATATGTACAAAACAAATGTCGATTTAATTGAATATGCCAACTGGAGGATTAATCTCAATAACCCCAAACAACACCAAGCATAGGATTTAATTAATTTGGACAAGATGATATGATACTCTCATGGATCTTATGGTATGTTCCCACACTCATTCAATGATATGCCAATAAAATTAAGGTATTGACTATTATATGGGATTCCTCTCTTTTCATAAGACATATGAAAAATTCATTGACCTTGATGGATTGTAAATTTTCAAAGGTCACGCTAATATCTCATAAAGAACCAAAATATTTGAAGCAACAAAATTCTATCATGTGCTAAGGGAAAGGAATCAATAGGAAAACATGTATCCAATGAGGCCTCATGCTTTAAAGAATGAACATTGAAATTAAAAATGTGGCATCGACTCATCCAAATCCGTAAGCATATAAACCAATGTTGATCTCATTGAACATGACAAGTGGTAAGGGAAAGGAAAGAATAGGTAGACATTTAACTAATGAGGCCTCATGATCAAAAGAAGGGATATTTAAATTTAAAAATGGGGCATTGATTCATCCAATTCCCTAAGTATATAAAACAATGACGATTTCATTGAATCTGCCAACTGGAGGATTAATCTTAATAACCCCCAAAAATACCAAGTGCATGTTTGAATTAATTTGGACAAGATGACTCATTATTCTCATGACTCTTATGGTATGCTACCACACTCTTTAAATGCAAAACCAATAGAATTAAGGTATTCATTATTATACGAGATTCCTCTCTTATCATAATACACATGCAAAATTTGTTGACCTTGATGGATTGTAAAATGGAAAGGATAATGATAAGATCTCATCAAGAACTAAATTATTTGAAACAATAAAATTATATCATGTGCTAAGGGAAAGGAATCAATATGAGAACATTTATCCAATGAGACCTCATGCATGAAAGAAGGAATATTGAAATTAAAAAAATGGGCATTGATTCATCCAAATCCATAAGTATATAAACCATAAGTATATAAACCAATGTTGATTTCATGGAATATTCCAAATGCTAAGGGAAAGGAGAGAATAGGTGAATATTTAATCAATGAGGCCTCATGCTTGAAAGGAGGAATATTGAAATTTCAAAATGGGGGCTAGTTCATCCAATTCCCTAAGTATATCAACCAATGTTGATTTCATTGAATATTCCAATAAGAGGATTAATGTTGATAACCCCAAACAACCCAAAGTGCAGGTTTAAATTAATTTTGATAAAATGATTCATTATTCCCATGACTCGTGCAGTATGCTCCCGCATTATGTTGGAAAAGGTGGGAAATTCCTTTGGTTTGTTTTGGATGGTGGCCCAATATTCGTATCATATAAATTGAGGGACGTTTCTCTTGAATGGTGGAATGGTAGTTGGAATCCTATGTTGATGGATTGCACGACTCTTATTGATGACCACATAGCCTAGAGTTAGTTATTTCAATCTCTCATTCCAATGGTGGTGATATGGAATACAGATCCTAAAAACACACACAAAAAACTAAATGTTTAGTGAATAACATAAGTTAGATATCCTATAGTAGGGAAACAAAGCATACACACAATATATAAGAATAATTATAATGTACAAAAAAACATCTGTTCCATTGAGTGAGAGAGGATTTCCTTCTATAATAAAGGTGACTTTTTCCTTCTCATTATTATTTGTCTACAATGGAAGGGAGAGAACTAATGTCTTACAACAAAAAATCATGGAAGTGAACTAAATGACTATAATGGAAATAGTTGAAGCAAGATAAAGGCTTGCAAGAAAAATTGTTGAAGTGATTAGTGAAATAAATGACTACAATAGAAATCTATGAAGAAAACTACCATACTAATTATGGAGTGCCCCCTCATCCCTAGTGGCCTAGGAAGTGGTGTGCACTTCATTGTGGCCCAATAAATYCTTGTTTATATCCAAAAGCATCCCTGCTTCTACCAACAAATGAGGGAAATTACACTGTAATGTTGTTGTAGACATCCATTTTCCATGAATTGGTGTTTGTCCCTTTTGACGCACAAGATATGAAAGATACTATGGMYGGAAATTTCTCCTGGTATTGGAGTCAATAATCTTATTAGCATGAAGAGGAGGTTGAAAATATAGAATGTTATCTATGGGATGTTAAATTGTTACTATTTTTTGAGGGGGAAGTGGCTCAAACAACTTGATATTATTAACATTAAGCACAKCGTGGATGTTGAGCTCTGCAGGAAAGTCTAGGTGATATGCATATTATGATTCTTCTCTCTGAAGCGATGTATCTACATTAAGAKCCACAAATGATCTCTCGACTGAAAGAAAAAGGGAGTGCACTACTTATCATGCCTCTATTTTGCATGCTCTTGTGCTTCTTGCAAGGAAGTTTCTACCTGAGTGTGGCACTAAGCTATGTTGTTGATAAAAAAATGAGACGATTGTTGCTCATTTTGATGATGTGTAGAGCCGAAAGGAACAAGATTCTATCAAGGGTATTCCATCAGATGGCATCCATGTTTAAGTACAACCTCACTAGTGAAATGAAATTCATCCTTCTCAATCTCAAAGGGTCAATTCCTATCCGACAAACAAATAACTTATGTAGATCATAATGTGGTCTAAATATGAGTGAAGCATTGCTCAACCTTTCCCAAAAACTTCTCGAGGTCATGCGAATTGGAGTGCATAGGCCATTATTCCAAAACATGTACCCGATATAGATCTGATTAACCCCTTACTATGTCTAGTATGAGTCCCAAATGTGGAAATGATGTGTGTCCAAAACAAGATTTCTTTACCTAAAGTATATGTTCATGTAGTAGCTGAAGGATGCTATAGACGCACAAAATATGTTCTTCCAAAGAATTACTAAATACCAATATATCTTCAATATAAATGACCACGTACTTACCCAAATGACTTACTACAGTCCTTAGAACTTTATGGTAGTCAGTTGTCAAGTTCATCTATGTGAAGGAATAATTCCCTTGTAAGTGGTCTAAGAAATTCTCAATATGGGGTAGGGTGTAGTAGTTTCTTGGAGTGGCTTTATTGAAGGAATAATAGGTTGTCACTAGGGGCCATTTTGAATCATCCTTGTTTGGCATAATAAAAAAGGGGGACACACATGGTGACGATGAAGGTGGAATATGGAATAAGTTCAAAAGTTGACCAATTGGTCATTTCATCTCAATAGCTTCTTGGGGAGTGATGCACTAGGATGGGGTGTTGGGTAAAGAAGAACTAGGAATTAGATCAAGTGTGTGCTCAATAGAAAAATATGGGGGCAGTCGCATGGGTTGGGTAAATACATTTGAAAATTATTGGAGTGAGAGATCCATGGAGGAAATTACATTTTTATTCTAGTTGTTTGGGTTAATGAAGAATACTAATCACAAAGAGATGCATTGGTTCAAACTTAATTGATTAAAGGATGCTTAGTTATTAATAGGCTAGGAGGATTTAAAAAAGAAGAAGTAAGAACATAGGTTCTCCCCTCAAGTTGCAAGTGTTATTGATGAGATTTATCATGATATATAGTGTTTCAGGAATGTTCATAGGGAAGGTCAAATACAAATCGACAAAATCAAGAGGAGATACATTACAGACCTSAATATCCCAAAAATGGACAATAGMAAAAGGAATCACACAACACTAGGAGACAGTGAGACAAGGGACTTTAGTTTTTACCCAATCGAGATTGTATGGGGCYGGGTGTGAAGTGTCAAGAAATGTAGAGCACTTCCACACTAATCCTAGTAGAAGAGAATAACAATTTAATAAATAATCAAAATGAAACAAGAAATCACACAGTACATTGAGATTTTACCCTAAAAACCCTTAGCCAGTAAAACCAACACTCCTTTGAGCATTCTTCTCTCTTGTTTTCTTATTTAGTCATAAAAAAAGGTTACATGTCTAACCTTGGTACACACATAAGACACAAAAGACATCATACCTTCTTGCAGAGGCAGGAATAATCCTATAGCCAAATTAACTTACATATGCATGACCATTAACATACGATTTACCATGCATTAGCATTAAAACATTAAAATTGTCGCATTCGTCTTTACAACCTTACAACATGCCTATTTATAGGATTTACAATAGAAAAAACCCTAAATATTGGTGCCCAAAAGAGGTTCCAGATCCATGAATATCATAGGCTACCAATCCCACAAATCCATGGATTATGTTACAATCGATTCCAAGTCCGGTTTACCGATCGACTACTAGTCGACCTCCATTCGAGCTCCAGTTGGTTGTCTCACACCCCCACTTCGACCTCTTTTTGGTTGAATTGTCATCGATATATTTGACTTCAAATTTACACAATCGAATCCCTCAACCTTCGACTTATTATTTATTTACCTCGACTTCAACTTACTGTCAATCCAACTTGACTTCGACTTGTTAACGATGTTGTCGATGCAATCGACCTTGAATTTGACCTTTAGTTGATCTACCTAGACTCGAATTTCACTGCAAAGAATATAACAAACCAACATTCTCCCACTTATTTCTTTTTTGATGAAATAGGAGATTCCCAAACTTTCATTCACAGACCCAAGGTAGTGATGCCCATTGCCTTTTTGCAAAAAATGAACTTCACAACACTCACGGACTTGGTCAACAATTTTTATATGTTTTCCAACGTGTCTAATTTCTCTAGTATCACATGGTTGATTTCCACCATGTCTCTTATGAAATGGTATTGTACATCAATGTTCTTAATATTTTAATGATAAGAAGGGTTCTTTGCCATAAATATTTCTCTTTGACTGTCGAAACTTACCTTCATATCTTTCTCCTCAAACCTGATTCTTGAACACAACCTTTCAATCCACACCACTTCCTTGCTTCCATGAGTGGCCACCATGTATTCAACTTATGTTGTTTATAAGGCTACAACTACCCCTCACTTACTCATCCAGCTTATTGCTCCATGAAACAACTTGAAGACATACGCATTGGTCGACCTTTGTCGATCTAGATCTCCAGCTAAGTCAACTTCGACAAAGCCATATACATATAATTTACCAGTGCCACCACTAGGTATTTTTTGTTATCATATAGCATAGTCCTCTGTTCCACACAAATATCTGAATATTCTCTTGAAAACTATCTAGTGCTCCTTTTCAGGTGTCAACATGTACCTTCTCAACACACCCACTACATGGGAAATGGATGGTCAAGTATGGACCATCACATACATTAGACCACCAACAACACTTTCATAAGGAAAATGTTCCATGTCCTTTATTTCTTCCTGTGTCTTTGGACATTGTTCAGTAGTAATCCTTGCTCCCACTAGAATTGGAACCTTCACTGGTTTGCAATCGTGCATGTTGAATTTTTTTAGAATTTTTTTAGTATACTTCATATGATTCAACCAGATATTTCGAACGGCTCGATCTCTCTTAATATACATTCCCAAAATGAAATTAACTGCACCACGATCCTTCTTGTTGAACTTGGAGGATAGTTTCTTATTCACCTCTTTTATTGTGTCCATGTTGTTTCCAAACAATAACATGTCATTGATATACAAAGCTACATATATGAAATACCCACATTCTTCCTTGGAATATATGCAGTTATCATCTTTGCTTCTCATGAATACCAGACTAAGGATGTAGGTGTCAAAATTATGGTACCACATCCTTGGAAATTTATTTAGACCATAAAGGGATATTTTGAGTTTTCACTCCAACTGTTTCTTTCCCTTTACTATAAATCCTTCAGGTTGTTTCATGTAGATTTATTCTTCTAGGTCCCCATGTAGGAATGTTGTCTTCACATCTATATTTCTATCTCTAGATCGAATGTTGCAGTTAGATACATTAGTACTCTAATGGAATTTACTTTTGTAATAGGGGAAAAAATCTCACTGAAGTCAACCCCCTCGACTTGGGAATATCCTTTCGCTACTAGTCGAGATTTGAGCTTCTCAACTTGTCCTGTAATATTAATATTATTGTTGAACAACCACTTGTTGCCGACATGATTTCTTCCACTAGGTAACTTGACTAAATCCCATGTCTCATTCTTGTATGAGGATTGTGTCTCTTCGAGCATGGTGTCCTTCCAAATTTTACCCTCTGTCGAGTCAACTACCTCACCGAACGACTTGGGCTCATCGGTGACGGAAATTAGAAAAAATGTGGAACAACAATCAGGTGGAGTATACCTTTCAACTGGTTTATTTACTATTTATGACCTCTCTACCACCAAAGTCAATCTTTATGCTTCTTCTGCATATTCAGTCAACTCATTTGAATCATCTTTGTTTTTACTCAGTTCAAACCACACTGTATCGGGATTATTCTCAGTCTAAACAATGTCCTATTCGCACAGGGGCAGACCCAGGGTTCAACAATACAACAACGCACCAAAAAAACCCTAACTATCGGCCCTTTCAGTAATGCCTGCGAAGCAGATGAAGTCTCACCCGAGGTAGAGGCAGGGGTGGTTGCAAGACTCAGGTGTCTGCAACCTTAGCTAGGACACAAATAGCACAGAGCATCGCAGTATGTACTTAGATCTAAGATAATTCAACACTTAGCCACAACAAGATAGATTAGATTTGGCAGATCAAGCAGTAAGCATCTTACATATCAGATCTAACATTCATTCATATCTCAGAAGAACAAAACATAAATAGATCTATATAAACACATCAAAGCACTTAGCAAAGGAAGAGACAAACACATCAAGTCAAGTCACACAGAACAACACACAGATTTACCGTGGTTCACCCCCACCCTGGGGCTAAGTCCACAAAGTATTCTTCTTTACTAGCTTCAGTTAATCAGGTTACAGCACAGAGCCATCCAAATCTCTCTTCGCATAGGACATAAGATCTGCACAGCTTGCTAGATCCTTCTTCCTTGCATTACAACACTTATCTTCCTATAACAACCTCACAGTAACTTGCACTTAGCCTTGCAAGCCTTACATAGTTCACACAAAGCACTTATTAAACATCAGATAGATGCACTACCAATTGCACTAAGAAATCACACCTACTTCACATCTACTTCACATCTATTTATACATACAAAAGTGGGCCTAAGCGTGGGTAAACCCACGGGCCGACATGCCTTTCCCATTACATTAACCCAAAACCCTAAAAGGACCCAAAAAGGGGTCTAGCTTCCATGATTTCTGCTTCGCGTTGCGCTCCATCTTCGACAAGCTATCGAAGTCGCAAAAACGGTCAAATATGACCAAGTGTTCCTCAAAACTTGGTCAGGGCCAACAACCCCCAACACTCACATGTGACTCATCCCGAGTCACTCAAGTCTAGGTAACTTTTCCTCGAAGGTCTCAATCTTGGCTCGAGATTCTTCGACTTGTCTCTGTGCTACTACTTCTTGCTCAACAAATTCCTGAACAATCTCTTCACTGATAGCTCCTTCCAGTTGTTGCTCGACTGTAACAACTACTTGTTCTAGTAGTGCTCCTTGGCCTTCAATTTCTTCAAACAATAGGTAGGCTGCCTCCTGGCTCGGTTGGAGTTTTTGGCTAACTTCCATCACTCTGTTCTACAAGGTAAGAACAAGTTGTTGGGCAATGCATTGTTCCTGGGATCTCTTCATCCTCTCGATGGGTGATAGGAGCTTGAGATGCACGTGTACTATATTTGTGTGCTTCTTTGCTTCTTGGAGTTGGGACTCCAGTTTCTTCAAATCTAGGTCTTCTGATAGTTGTTCATATATCTGAGCGCTTCTGCTACTTAGTTGTTTACATTATACAATAAGTGTTTTAATCCTATCGAATGCACTCTGAGCATTCAATTCTCATTGGTCACACACTTCTTGTGGAGTCTGTGGTATGGTCTGAAGCTCTAATTCCACGACCCTTTGTTGAAGTTGTTGAATAACTTCAGCCAGCTTCATCACTTAGTACTCTATGGGCTCTTTGGCCTTCTACTCTAAGTTGATCACAGAGCAAAATTCTTTTTTGACCACTTCTTCAATTCCTATCTTCTTTGCAAGCAGCTTCTCTTTCTCTTTTTGGATCTTCGCTTTGTCTTATTCAAATTTTTCTTGGAGAGAATTCTTTTCTTGTTGCACAGCTTGGCATTGTTCAATAATTTCCTCTTGTTCTTTCTTTAAGGCCTAGGTGGCCTGCATTTTTTCTTCCTAAGCATGTTGAAGGCGTACTTCAAATGTATCAGCAATCTTGTGGAGTTGAACTAATTCATCTCCCACTTATGTTGTTCCTTCTGGCAGAGGTGCAGTAGAGATTTCTCGGCTAGACTGGAGTGCTTGTTGTACTCCTTGGAGCGGATCTCAATTTGGCTATACATTTTTTCCTGCTTCTCTATGATTTCCTTTGAAGCATCATTGACCTTTGCAACAATGAAATCAAAGTCATCCAACGTGAGGGCAGTTCACATCTTGGTTACAGAGGTTCTTGGTTTCTTTCTGGAGGAAGATTTCATAGGTGAGAGCTTCCTTTCATCGATGAGTCTTCTTCATCCCTAAAAGGTGGTACTTCAACTTTCTGTTGTTTTTGGGTATGTGTTATATTATTGTCATGTGTGTGTGTGGGCGCGTCAGATATGACAACTGCGTCTATGAATTTTTCTATTTTTAGCGGTTTTGTAAATTAATCTCGGATTAAGGGATTAGGGTTTTGGTATCTACGAAATACCTAAAAACATTGTATATATTGTATGGTGAATGGTGAAATTCGATATAATGAATATAAGAAAGGTTTTCCTGGTTGAGGGTTTTCGGTATAAAATCTTTGTGTACTCTGTGTATGAGCCATTGATTAATTTATGTCTTTCTTAAGAATATATATGCATTACTTTACTTCGTAGGTTTAAAACTTACATGTGGTATCAGAGCTCGTTTTTAGCTTCAGAGGGACGCCTTTGTTGTTGAGGGTTTGGCTTGGTCTTGATAGATCAAGTTTATCTTGGGTTTGTGATAAACCTGGGTTTAGTGGGAGCTTTTGCAGTGGAGATTCGAGTAAAGAAAGAGGAATGGTGAGCTCATCTAGAATCGAGATAGAGAAGTTCAACAGTAAAAACTTTGAGCTATGGAAGCTTAAGATGGAGGACCTTCTTGTAGACAAATAACAATGGATCACTATGGATCCTGGTACACAGCCTACTAGTACACTGTCTACTAGCACACAGGCTACTGGTACACAACCTACTAGTTCACAAACTACTAGTACACTAGCTACTGGTATGTCGAAGGAAGATTGGGACAAGTTGGATAGAAGAGCAAGGAGTACTATTCGACTCTGCCTGGAAGATTCAGTGTTGTTGAATGTCTCAGGAGAATCTATAGCCAAGGAACTACGGGATAAGTTAATGAATTTGTATCAATCAAAGTCCCTGGTAAACAAGTTGTTTCTTCGAAAGAAGTTGTATCATCTTAGGATGAAAGATGGATATTCTGTGACAGAACATCTAAATGCATTTAATACTCTGGTAAGTCAACTTGGATCTGTTAATATTACAATTGCAGAAGAATATAAGTGTATTACTTTGTTATGTTATTTGCTAGACTCTTGGGATAATCTAGTTGTAGCAATAGGTAGTACCACTCAATCTACATTGAAAAATGAGGATGCAGTTGCATCCTTGTTATCTGAAGAGATGAGGTGAAAAAGCATTGATGGTCATAACACAGATGCTTTATTTGTAAGAGGGAGTACCCAAGACAGGAACCCCGGTAAGCCTTTGGGATGGAGATCTAAATCTACAGGTAGATCTAAGTCTCTAGGAAAATCTTTGAGGAAATGCTGGAAGTGTGGTAAAACAGGGAATTATAAGAAAGATTGAAAGTTTAAGAAGGTTGAAAAAACAAAGGGATCTGATAGTACCTCTTCCACAGAGGCAAAAACCTCCACTGAAGAAGGAGGTGATGTTTACCTAGCATCTACAAGGACACATGTATACCATGATGTATGGTTGATTGACTCAGATGCGTCATACCATATGAATCCTCACAGGGATTGGTTCTCTAAATATGAAAAATATGATGGTGGTGATGTATTCCTAGGAGATGACTCAACAACAAAAATCTTGGGACGTGGAAGGGTTAAGTTTTTTCTAAACAATGGAAGGATTAGAACTCTCCCTAGGGTTCTACACATTCCAAAACTAGCTAAGAGCCTAATATCTGTAAGCAAGTTGGGCGATGCAGTAGTGAAAATTGTATTTGAAAAGAACACTTGCAAGATGGTACGAGGAGCAATGGTGTTGATGAGGGGAGTTCATTGTGGAACTCTGTACAAGTTGTTGGGAATCACTTACACTAATGGGTGTAACAATTATGTTGTCCTTGAGAAGAAAAATGAAGGAGACAAGACCAATACTGTCCCAGAAAAGAAGACCATGCTATGGCATCAAAGACTGGGGCATATTGGAGAAAAGGACCTTCGAACACTACACAGTAAATGTATGGTTGAAGGTATGTCTAATTGCACTCTGGATTTTGATTTCTATGAAAATTGCATATATGGTAAACAGAATCGAGTAAGATTCCCATCTGGTGCTACAAGAGCAAAGGGGATATTAGAGTTGATACACAGTGATGTGTTTGGACCTGTTCCTATTCCATCCCTAGGTAAATCTATGTATTATGTTTCATTCATAGATGATTTTTCAAGGAACACATGGATTTATTTTTTTAGAAAGAATCTGAGGTATTTGATAAATTTAAAGAGTTGAAGGCTCTGGTAGAAAATCAGACAGAGAAGAAAATAAAGGTATTGAGAACAAATAATGGTGAAGAATTCTGCGGAAATGAATTCGAAGAATTCTATAAGAAGTGTGGTATAGCAAGGCAGAAGACTACTCCATACACTCCTCAGCAGAATGGAGTTGCAGAAAGGATGAACATGACAATGATGGAAAAAGAAAGGAGCATGCTCAATGGTGCTGGGTTAGGACAAGAATTCTGGGTAGAGGCAGTGGGTACATCATGTTACCTAGTCAATCGATCACCTTCATCAGTGTTGGATGGTAAAACTCCACATGAGGTATGGTCTGGAAAGAAACCCTCTCTTCAACATCTTAGAGTGTTTGGTTGTGATGCTTGTGTACAAGTTCCAAAGGAAAATAGGAGTAAGCTGGATAATAACGCTGAAAAGTGTATCTTTATTGGTTATAAAGATGGTGTGAAAGGTTATAATCTTTGGAACCCAGAAACCAAGAAAATTGTTTACAGTCGAGATGTTGTTTTCAGAGAGGTAAAAGATGTGTCCAAATAGAAATTCCCACCAACGCAAGATGAACCTGAGAAAATAGAGCTTGAGTTGGATGATGCAAAATCTGAATCATCTAAAGAAGAGGAAGAAGAGGAAGAAGAAGAAGAAGAAGAAGAAGAGCCTCATACCCAAGTATTGAGGAGATCAGTGAGAGATAGAAGGCAACCAGAAAGGTATAGTCCACCTGATTTTCATTCCAATTTTTCTTTATCTATTACTGATGATGATCCCAGAACTGTCAGGGAAGCAGTGAATTCAGAGGATAGTAAACTTTGGAAGAAGGCCGTGGTTGAAGAAATGAATGCCTTGGATAAGAATGAGGCATGGGATATAGTTGAGCTTCCAACTGGAAGAAAATCAGCTGGTNTGAAGAAATGGATGCCTTGGATAAGAATGAGGCATGGGATATAGTTGAGCTTCCAACTGGAAGAAAATCAGTTGGTAGCAAATGGTTGTTCAAGAAGAAGTTTAATGCACAAGGTAAAGTGGAGAAATACAAAGCTCGGTTAGTAGCCAAAGGTTATTCCCAGGTAGAGGGAATTGACTTTGGTGATACTTTTTCTCCTGTCTCTAAGTTAACTTCTATTAGATTTCTTTTAACAATTGTTGCTGCTTTTGATCTTGAAGTGGAACAGATGGATGTGAAGACAACATTCCTACATGGGGATTTGGAAGAAGAAATCTACATGAAGCAGCCAGAAGGCTTTGTAGTGAAGGGAAAGAAAGA
>JASDQU010373527.1:65190-81340 GCA_032191745.1 Picea mariana
TCAACCCTTATGATACTTCGCAGATAGCATAGAGCATCGCAGTATGTACTTAGATCTAAGATAATTCAACACTTAGCCACAACAATATAGATTAGATTTGGCATATCAAGCACTAAGCATCTTACATATCAAATATAACATTCATTCATATCTCAGAAGAACAAAACATAAATAGATCTATCTAAACACATCAAAGCACTTAGGAAAGGAAGAGACAAATACATCAGGTCGAGGCACAGAGCACAACACACTGATTTACCGTGGTTCACCCCCACCCTGGGCTATGTCCACAAAGTCTTCATCTTTATTAGCTTCAGTTAATCAGGTTACAACACAGAGCCATCCAAATCTCTCTTTGCATAGGACATAAGATTTGTGCATCTCTCTATATCCTTCTTTCTTGCGTTACAACACTTAGCTTCCTGTAGCAACCTCACAGTAACTTGCACTTAGCCTTGCAATCCTTACACAGTTCGCACGGAGAAATTATTCAACATCACATAGATGCACTACCAATTTCACTAAGCAATCACACCTACTTCACATCTACTTCACATCTATTTATACATACAAAAGTGGGCCTAAGTGTGGGTAAACCCATGGGCCAGCATCCCTTTCCCATTACATTAACCCAAAACCCTAAAAGGACCCAAAAAGGGGTCTAGATTCCACGATTTCCACTTCGCATTGCGCTCCATCTTTGACACGCTATCGAAGTCCCAAAAACGGTCAAATATGACCAAGTGTTCCTCAAAACTTGGTCAAGGCCAACATGTCCTAAGGATTGGATTTACCTCTAACTTCTCTGAAGATCACATCTCGACGGTGCATTATTCTCCTTGACGTAGTATCCCAATGATTATATCCTTTCATACCTTCTTTGTATCCGATGAAGATACATTTGAATTCCTTGTTGTCCATCTTGCTCCTCTTTTCCTTGGGAACATTCACAAATGCATCACATCCAAATAATTTGAGATATTTCACCAAAGGCTTCTTACCATACAATACATCATTTGGAGTCGTGTCAACTAGCATCGACGAAGCATACATATTCACCAAATATATTTCAATCTCGACTTCCTCCGCCCATAATTCTTGTGTGATCCCAACACCACTAAGCATGCTCCTTCCCTTATCCATAACCATTTTGTTCATTCTCTCTAAAACTCCATTTTGTTTTGGGGTATATGTTGTGGTATTTTGGCATGCTATGCCAAAATTATTACAGAACTGATCAAATTATTTTACACAGAATTCACCATTAATGTTGTTCCTTAACACTTTCATCCTCTTCTCTTTCTGATTTTCCACAAGAGATTTAAACTCCTTAAATCTCTCTAAAACCTCTGATTTCTTCCTCAAGAAATATATCCATGTATTCTTGGAAAAATCATCTATGAAGGAGACATAATATATGGATCCACCAAGTGAAGGTATTGTAACCTGACCAAACAAATCACTATGCACCAGTTATAGAATCCCATTCTCCCTCGTTGCTCCAGATGGGAAAATTACCTGACTTTTTTTCCCATATATGGAATGTTCACAAAAGTCAACTTCTAAACAACATTTAGGAAAAACTTTGACCATACCTTTTCTTTGCATTTATCGAAGTCTTTTTTCTCCAATGTGTCCCATCCTCTTGTGCCATAAGGTGGTTGGGTCGTTCTCATCATGTCTTGTCGAGCCAGTTTGAACCAATTTGGCTTGAGTCAAGTCGAGTTGTGTCAACATCAAGTTGGGTCGAGTCGTAGTCAACTCGATTTCAGGGGAAACAATGTTGTTGCATCTAGTCGAGTCAACATTCCCTAACAACTTCTACAGGGTACCAATCCAAAATCTTCTCATTAATACCATCTCACCCTTGACCATATTGCACGAATTCTTATGAAATAGAGTATGCACACCTACATAACTCATTCTACTGACATATATCATGTTTCTTTACAAACCCAAAATGTCTAGCACACTTGGAAGTGTTCTTTTCCTCCCATCATGCAGTGTTAGTTGTACTCATCCTCGTCCAACAATTTTGGTTGTCAAGTCGTCCCCAAAGAATACATTTACCCCATCATATATTTCAAATTCATAGAACCATTATTTATTTGGTGTCATATGATAGTATTCTCCTGAGTTGATAAACCAAACATCTTGATTTGAATGTGTACTGGTTGAAGCCAGGTACACATCATCTCCTTTCTCTGAGTTTTTAGTCGACTACTTCTCATCGGATCCATCATTGCCTTATGTTTCCCTCGACTTACATTCCTTTTATAATTCCCAAATTTATTGTATTTCTAGCATCTTCACATCGGCTGAAACAAGGATTTATATCTACCCTTCGACTTGAACTTTCTACCAGAGAATCTTTGGTCGATCCTTCCATGTTCTTTATTCTCATTTCTTTTGACAACAAATAAGAAACCATGTACTGTATCATTAGTGTGGTTGTATTACTCCCAATATCTATGACTAAGCTATCCCAGGAGTCTAGCAAAGAACATAATAGGATATTACACTTCTCCTCATAAGTGATATTAATATCGACAAATGATAACTAGATTAACATGGTATCAAACACTTTTAAATGCTCAATCACTAAACTTCCATCACTCATCCTCAAAATATACAGTTTATTTCTGAGAAACAAATAATTTACTAGAGATTTCGACTGGTATAAGCTTCCCAACTTTTCCCACAATTTCTTGACTGAATATTCCCCATACATTTAACAACACCGAATTTGCAAGACAAAGATGAATAATACTTCTTTCTCTTCTTTCTAGTTTCTACCAGTCTCCCATCGACATGCCTGTCGGTTGGGTACCTAGATAGACAATTTTACATTGTTCTTGACCCACAATAAGATATTCCATTTTAAGATTCCAAACCTCAAAATTCTGGCCATTCAATTTTTCTATCTCTATTTTGGAGCTACTCACCATTCTTTACCGCAATATTTAACATAATCTATGAATTATGACTCTTACTATACCTAGGGTTTAATTCTCATATTCAAGATTTGAAAATCAAGATATGATATACTCACCAAAGAATTACACCACTCTGATAACTCACTTGTCAGGGAAAACCTAAGCTCGGATACCATATGTCAGGAAATGCAGAGTAATTCCACACTTATCCTAGCAGAAGAGAAGAATAATTTAATCAAGAATGCAAATGAAACAAACAATCACACAAAACACCAATATTTTATCGTAGAAACTCTTAATCAGGAAAACCAACATTTCTTTGAGTGTTCTTCTCTCTTTTTGTATTATTCAATCATAATAAAAGGTTGCATGTCTAACCTTGGTCCACACAAAATATACAATCGACATTATACCCTCTTGCACATGCAAGAACAACTTTGTAGCCAAATCATCTTACATATACATGACCAGTAACCTACAATTTACCATGCATTAGAATTATAACATTATCATTATCACATTCACCTTTATGGCCTTACAACATGCCTCTTTATAGGCTTTACAACAAGAAAAACCCTAAATATTGGCACCTAAACGTGGTTACAAATCCATGCATATCATTGGCTATAAATCCCGTAAATCTCGGGACTATGTTATAGTCAACTCCATGTCAAGTTTACCAGTCGACCTCCATTCAGTCTCTAATCGATCATCTCATCCTCAACGTTATAGCTCTAAAACTCCCTACCTATGCATACATGGCATTGGCCTTTCTACTTGCATAATTTTCCAAATTACTGTTGAGGATCTCTCTTTAAAAAATATTTTTTTAGAGCATGTATGCATCGTGCTGCACTAATTTCCGTGTATGAACGCATGTTTGATATTATACAACTCGCTTACATATGCAGGATGCATGCTAAACAACCCGCTTTTACCTCCAAAAGTTTCAAAAAATAAAAAATTGTAAGGAATTTGATAGATTTTATGGGCTATCGATAGTTTCCCAACCATTTTACTCATTGTAGCCCGTCCCCAAACCGAATAACCATATTTTTTTCATATAAAAATAGTTCTTGGAGTATCATTCCATAATCAAGCAAGAAAACAAAGAAACTCTACCAAAATCCCTTCCCCTTCTAGCCCAAGCTTTGCAGCCCATTTTGAGATTTGGCCTCATCATTCCCCTTCATCTCTTTCTCTTTATGCAATCCATTCCCTTTCCCCAAAGAGATCAGTTGATTGTAAGAGGAATCAAAAGAATGGTGAACTTGGAGCAATAGTAAGAGGATCCCATACCTGGTTCATGGAGTGTCTGTCGATAATAAGGTTGTAATACTTTAATCTTCAACTCGAATAAAAGAGTTATTTTCCTATCCCAATACTTTACATATTTATATCTTTGTTGATTAATGTTTCTATGTTTATAACTGAATAATAACATTGATATATAGAGATGGTATATTTGTAGCATTGTTTGTATAGGTGTTCTTGCATGCCATCTTTGGGAGGAGACCCGCAGCTTAGGAAGCTACAAATTTGAAGAAAGTATACATCAGACGTTAGTGCCTAAGCTACACTTAGCAATATTACTTCTTCTTTTTTTGTCTTTCTATTCAGATAGTTTGGGGTATTTTAGTATTAGGAGTGTCTTTTAAGGGAAGTTGGTGGTCTTCCTATATTTTGACCCAATATAGTAATAGGGATATTTTCCCCAGTAGAAAAATTGGCGACTCCATTGGGGAGTCTCTCTAGGGTCTTAGTGGGATGTTTCTGGTTTCAATTAGTTTTTTCAATTCCTTTTGATTATTTTCAAGTTTACTGAGTCAATTTAGGGTCTCTAGTCACCTTTGAGGTGGCTAACAGCTTTCTCTTCCTAGTCAGTCTTCCAAGTATTTTTCTTTTTGAAAAGTCTCATAGGTGTACACACTCTTCTTTTTCTCATCTCATGTACATACACAATCTGCACAATAGAAATCTTGCATACATATGCACGTTGTTGGTGAAACATCTTGTGTCTATGTGTCTTGAAGGTTTTAAAAAAAAGAAAATAAGGAGGATTCTTTATCTTTCTTGACATAAGCCTTTCGCTTCTGACGCCTTTCTTGAAATTTACAAGGTCTATGTTAGTAGTCATAGGTTGGGTTAATGATTTGGTTTTAACTTGTTTCTTGATATTCTTGTTTTCCTTAGAGGTTTAGAGTGATATTTCAAGTTTTAGGTCCTCCTTTGGGTTCTTTTGAATCCCCGCGTTTACGCAGTTGGCCTAGGGTATGTGTCAATATTGGGTTATTTTCTCTCTTTATCCCGTTTTATGATTTGAAAAACAAAAATAATCTTTTACTTCTATTTTTCTTCTTTAAGCATTTCTAAAAAAAAAAAAAATTGCATTTAGTTTGGTAGTGTAGCATAGGTTGTTTGTTTGCAAAAGAAAAGAGTTCCAGTTTCAAAGTTATTTCTTGTTTTCCTGAAAGTATACTTATTTTTTCTTTGTGAAACGAAAAATATCTTTTAGGAAACTTTCAGTTATAAGATCTTGGAACATTATTTTGAAAAGTTGATATTCACAAAGATTTACAAGCTTTTTCTTTAAAATTTGAAGTATCTGGTTTGCTTTTTCATATAAATGCTCGAAATGTTTCTCCTCTTTTTATCTCTTCCAAACACCACTAGTTGAAGATTCATATCCTTTGAGTAAATAAAGCCCATAAAATTAATGCTTAACTTAAAATCTATTAGACTTTTTGGTTTTAGGATTCACCGATTAGTTTAGGATTTTAGGGCCTTGAAATAGGCGTGAAGAGGAAACTCTTTAAGGTGATTTAAACGAAACATTGGAGTTTGATATAGGGAGTTTCTAAAGTATAGCATCGTAAGAGTTAGTCGAGACACCCTTGTAACATAGGGGTTAAACACGATGTCGCGTAATAAAAGGTAGAGGAGATAACCCCTCCAAAGTCAAACTGAGGGTAGTGAGAATTGTATATTGAGGGTCTTTCTATGGAATCACACTGATTTCATTTGACTATGGAGCCTTGTGGACCTCGAATCCATTTAAGATCCTCAATTTTATTCCATACCAATTGCTTTCGGCACCCTTGAAGGGCTCCATACTTGTTATCCTTCTCATTACGATCAACCCAACTATCAAATGTATCTGCCTGGTGACTGACTGCGAGTTGGTAACCTAGTTTCCTATTTTTAARAAATTACGCAGGTGACTGTGGGGGTATACCATGATAACTAAGGAAGATGTCAAATCACSCTTTGCAGATTATACCTGGAAGGTGCTTCCTTGTTTGATTTCCACTTGCACCGGTAAGTTTTTCTAGTGTCGATTGGCATAGTTGTCCTTCCCACTAGTTAGTTTTCTTCTTGATTTTCCTTTAGTAACTTTTAGTGTGTTCTCTATGATTCACACTAGCTAAACCTTATATTGTCGATTGATCATTTCACAAAGTGGAAGATAAACAACTATGTTATTTGCATAGGCTTTCGGGCCTGTCGTTAGTTACTTTCGAGCCACCTCCACCACCATAGAGGTGCAAGATTGATCAAGAAGGATCGTTCGAAGCTATCGAGCCATAAGAAACTATACCTGAGCTAGCTCTGAGAGAATAATTTCCATCCCTAGAGGAATCCATCGTTTCTGACCTCGAGACCAAAGGTTTCATGCCAACAAATCCTCCGATCACTGACTTATCGACACCGATTCTAATTTAGATAGTCCCTCCCTAGGTGACTTCTCTTGAACGCTAGTTTATTCGGCAAGAGGTGATGGAAGAAAATGTTGCTACTTCATCAGGGAGTCCTCCTACTCCCATTATGACTGTCGCTGGAGGGGGCATTGTACCTACTCCTCCACCTCTGTCTACCTAGACCATGAATGTCCATACACCCACAAATTCAGGAAGTGGTTCGACTCCTTCGATGACTTCAACTACAGTTACATTTATTCAAAATGCACTGGGCACTCCCTTGTCATATGGGATGCCTGGTTTTGAATCTAACTAGATTCTTACATACTCTACTTTACATACCATGGGTCTAGGGGAAGGGATATCTAATGCTACCTTGCAAGAATCTATCACGGAAACCACCACCCCATTCAATGATATTCCTTACAGGAGGGGTGACATACCACCTCTGTCCCCTTCACTCGGTGGTGTCTTTCAACAGCCAATCTGACCTAATGCAAACTATAGTTTTTTTGGTGCGAGGAGTCATACACCTTCATCCTACATAACTCTGATGGGATCTATGTCATTTTATTTGTTTGGTGTTTTTGGAAATAACACTTTTACTTCGTCTACTTTCTCAACTGGGGGAAACACCATATTTAGTCAACAAAACCCTACGTGACGTTTCATTCTTTCACATGGAGATATGACATGAGTTTACTGCATGCAAGGTCTTTAAAATCCTTGGCTTGTCTTGATTCCCTAGAATGGGATGTTGATAGAGGGAAACCTCTCCCACACTATGTGGAACCCTGGGAAAAGTTCTTTACCTATGCGAGGAGGGTAGGTTGGGGGCATCCCCAACCAAGGTCTGTGGAACATTGTACAAGGATAAATCCATGCTCAAGCCATGTAATCTAACATTGGGAACCAACCAACGATAGAACATCAGACACAAATCCATTTCACTAGACTGGGTCATCATGACATATACCAAAACCATGGCCAACAATCCAACTTTTCTTGACAACCTGGTGCTAGCCAAAATCCAAGTCCCTCTTTTCATGTAAATACTCCACAATTGAGACTACCCTTTCTGGCAACTCTGCATTTTCTAGACTTGTCGATATTATTAAACGACCCAATTTTTCATGATAGTGTTGGCCCCCATGCTGACTAAGTTTCCTTCCAACATTCCTAAGTTTGATGGAAATCCTGGTAAAGATTCAGGTGATCACGAGACTAATTTTCACTTGTGGTGCTCATCTAACTCGTTGAAATATGACTTCATTCAGTTTCACTTATTTCAATACACTCTTATAGGGGGTCTAGAGAAATGGTATGCTCGACAACTCGAAGTATTCTTACTTTAATGAACTGGCTATGGTTTTCTTGAACCATTTCCAATTGCTAGTGAGATACTATGTTGGCACTCATCTATTGGCTAACTTCAAGTAGACTAAATCCGATCATATCTCAGATCATATCCAGGAATGGAAACGACGATAGAGTTTTATTAAAGTCAAAGTCCTTCCGACATTCTTTCTCGAGTGGTTCTTAAAGTCTTTGGTTCCTTGCGTATCCAAAGATGTAGCAATGTCTAGGGTGTCTTCTGAAGAAGAGGCTATTATGAGAGCCCAGAAGATGGAATTGATTTACTCTCAATCTAACATGATTTACGAGATATTACCCAATGCACCATGGTCAACTCTCAACAAATACAAACAAAATTTTGGGCCCCACGCTGATGGAATAGTGGGATCAACACAAAGAAAGTGCACGGATCTGTTGTCTAATCAATTACAACAATTATCGATTCAACAGACTGTGGCCAGCCAAACTCACAGTTTGACTTCTCCCGCAACCCAAACGTCGGATGTACACAGTGTGCAATCAACAACTCCCAAGGCTAACCAACAGACTGAGGGAAAGAATAAATGGAAAAACGTGAAGGGTCAGGGGGATAAAAAGGCTACTAATAATGTTGGTGAGGGAAAAAATGAAGAGAGGAAGGTGAAGTTTATGTGTAATATTTGCACGGATGACCACTTAAATCACCTATTCCCTCGGCTTGCAGAAGCCTAGAAGCTATTGGCACAACAAAATCATGTTGTGTTGACAAACCCTTTTCCACAAGGGAAACATATGGCTCAAGACTCTGCATCCACAAGCGTGGTTGGGGGCAGTCAGGGACCCCCCGTGTCTAATCCAAACAACCCAGCCATAAAAATTTCCATGATGAACGTTGAATCTCATTTATCAACCAAGACTCGTGACTACGAAACGTCGGAATCCATTGAGAAGGAAAAAGAGGCCTCTAACCCATTGAATCTTCTTCAAATTGATAAGACAATGAGATAAACAATGACTCACATCCCTAAATCTGCGTTCAATCAGGATTCTAAAAACCCAAATGCGAAGGTTTCTCATAATTACTCCATTGTGGAGGATCTGACACAAATTCCTTATGTAATGTTTACTCTAGAGGTTCTCCAGAGTTTCCCCTCATAGAGAAAAGCATCGTTTCCCCTCATAGATAAAAAAATATCATTCTTGAGTAGCAGAACCCAGTAACTCAAGAATGATATTTTTTATCTCCATTACCTTAAACCTCATATTCCTCAACATGTCTCCTTTCAGATAGTATTGGAATACACCACATAACTGTTGACATGGAACATTTTTCATTCGGTCGTTGATGAGGGCGACTCAACATGCGTGATGTCATTGGCATGTTGGAGGGCCATCGGGAAGCCTGAGTTGTCTCCGTCGCCTATGTTTCTTACGTATTTTTATGGTCGATCGTTCAGACCACACGGTATAATTCCCTCTTTTCCTATGCAGTTGGAGGGTAAAACTGTTAATCCCTAAATAGTGGCACATTACCCCTTAACTAGAGAACATTACATTAATAATGTAATTTTTTTTATGTCGGCTTAGGTCCATTAGTTGTAATTGTACCTCCTAGTATCTTGTATTTGGAAATTTATGTGGTGTTTAACGAGGTTTCCCCCTCGAAGAGGCTTATTATCTGAAATTATATCTTTTTCAAGGTGTTGAGTACTTATTTTGAGGTTCCTTTTATGCTATTTTGATATTTGGTTCTTGACATTTGGTATCAGAGCTCAAGGTCTTGGGGTTTCGCTACTACATATGAGACACCTTTTGATTTTATCTGTATATTTTTTATACAGAGTTTCAAAAGGAACCCCTTGGAGGATATTTATTAGAAAAATCAAGGTACATGGGGTTCAAAATTTATCTCCTGAGGCCTTATACTTTCATAGATATAGCCTGTGTAATATAGGGTTCTAAAATCATCCAGAATTTAGTCATCGTGAAAGTTTCGTTATAAATTTTTTTATGTAACATTTCAGACCCTGAAATTTGAAGCATATTCATAGAAATTATCTATGTAGCTGTGATAAAAATTTCATCTTTTGGTTCATCCTACTTTTGTAGATACACCCTTTGCAAGATAGGGTATATGAATAGTCATATTAACTAGTGTCAAACAAGTCTTCTAGGTAAATGTTATAACCCTAAATTGCACCAGACATGCATAACTAGCATCAGGATATCTAACTTGTTATCTTTTCCAAGCCATCACTGAACAAGCTCTTCTAAAAATCATTGTTTTGAATATTTATGCGCCCTACACCACTACTGCCCATGTACACATGCCTGAATATTGCGGAAATGGAAAATTTCATAGGATACTAGTTTCTAGGCCGTTACATAACCGTTTGATTTCCCATAGCCAATCACCCCAACCGTTACTATCTCTTTTGGCCTATAAAATAAGGGGTTGGGGTCCCATTGCAGGGAGAAGCAAGAGAGCTTAAAAAATTTGCCCATTTCCATATTCTCCCTTTGCCCCAATATTCGGCAACCACATTGTGAGTTTGAGCTAGAATTCCCTTTTCCTCCATTGAAATCCCTTGACATTTCCCTAGAGAGAACTGAAGAGGAGAAGGAGACGTGGAAGCAGTTGGTTCATTGTGAAGAGGATCCCAGGACCGAGTTCGAGGAGCAGTGTTGGTCTCATATTGTAAGTGACTTTTGTGATATTAATATAACGAAGTACTTTTTTCGTCTCCTCAAATGACGTCTTAAATGTCAATGATTTATTTACATTTCTTGTTTATGATGTCTAACCCACTAATCCATATGTAGAATGCATGCTTGTAGTTTCTTGTTTGTCTTTTGGTGAATGCAGGTCAGCCTTGGGAGGAGACTTAAATTCAGGAAACAACTAAGTGTAAAGGGATCGACGTCGGACGCAGAGTTTAAGGTATGCTTACCGGATCCCTACAATTGGTCTTTTATGTATGATTGTGGGGTAGTGTCGGGATAGTTGATAAAAAGTAGGAGACTTTAAATGCTTAGCTCTGCCTACACTTTAGAACCCTGTTGTAGTCCGTAGAGGGGATTTCCCGCTATAAAAGAATTGGCAACCGTACTAGGAAATACTGTAGGGTCTTTGGGGATATTTCTTTATGGGTGCTTTGAATCAGTTTATTCACTATTTTCCGAGTTTCTGTAAGATTCTGTGTCTTTAAGGGATTCTGGTCTTCCATACCAGTACTCCCTTCCTATGCTTGACTGTTGGTTTTCATTTTTTTGAGGAGTTACAAAGGTGTACGCGACCTGCAGTGGGTTTGCACGCATGCATATGTGCCCTTCCCTTGGATAGTCTGCATACATACGTTGGTTGTTGAAGTGTCAGTAACATGCCTGTTGAAAAAAAAATTGTAAAAAGAAGAGGCAGTCATCCTCTTCCCTATCAGGAGTCACACTTCTCAAGGGTTTTTTTGATCTAGTCCTAGTCTCTGTTATAGCAGTCTGTAGCCTAGGTCTAACTTTAGTTTAGCTTTCTTTTGACCAAATATTTCTTGTGTTTTCTCTAATAGATTTTTTAGACAAGTTGGTGAGTCTGCCTTGATCTGCCTTCTTGGTATTGTTAGTGACTCCCTGTGATCTGCGATTGGGCCAAAAGCCATTTATTGGTTCTGTCTTGTCGTCATTTTTCCCTTTTTTTCTTTGGAAGAAAAGAAAAGAATTTATTTTCAAATTTCTTGTTTTGAAGCATAAAACAATAAAACAAATCTTTCACTTCTTTGTTTGGTAAAGTAGTTTAGGTTAGTTGCTTTATTTACCAAGGAAAAAGAAAATTTTCTTAAGTTCTTTACTTGAATTCTAGGACATTAAGTAGCTCATAGTCGAGCAAAATCTTGCTTCAAGTTTTTCTTTTCAAAGGTCTGAGAAAAGTAGTTACGAAAAGTTTGGTGAAAGAGTTTAAATTAGAAAATCTTTTGTGAAGAAGAAGTAGTTTTGTGTCCAGTTTCATCTTATGCTCTTCTCTTTCGTCTCTTAAAGAACATCACTGGTTTTATTTCCGTTCTTTTTGACTTAAGACAACCACTACAATTAACACTTAATTAAAATTTATTAGAATTTGTGTTTGTAGGGTCCATCAACGTAGTCTAGGCTAGAGCCTTGATTTAGGATTGGAGAGGAAACTCTTCAAGGCTACAAAAACAAACATAAGAGTCTGTGCTAGGGAGTGCTTGAAATTCCAATAACCATGAAAGTTATCTAGGACCCCCCTCTAACATAGGGGATAAACACAAGGTTGTGTGCAAAAATGTAGTGGAGATAACCCCTCCAAAGCCAGACCAAGTGTAGTGGGGAACACATATATAGGTCTTATCTTGGGATTCTGTTGATCACATTTTCCACGAAGCTTCGTGGGTCTCAAATCCATTCGAGGTCCTCATTCGTCTTCCAGAACACTTGCTTTTGATACCCTTGATAGGTTTCGGGCTTGATACCCTCCTCATTGCGGTCCACCTGACTGTCGACTGTACCAGCCTGGTGACTATTCGTGTACTGACAACCTAGTTTCCTTTATCTTAGTGATTTACACAGGTGACTACGGGGGCATACCATGGTACCTAGGGCAGGCATCGGGCCATGCTTCAAAGATTATACCTAGCGGGTGCTTTCGTATTCAAGTTTCACTTGCATCGGTAAGTTTTTCTAGTGTTGGTTGTTGTAACTATTCTTCCAACTAGCTAGTGATCTGCTTTCCTTATCTCATAGGAATGTTTTCTAGTGTGTGTTGGTTCTAAAATGATTATAGAAAGCCCTAGTGTGTCATTGATATTCTCACATAGTGGAGGATCATAGCTCTACCGATCGTGAAGGCTTTTGGGCCTGTCGTCGATTGATCTCGAGCCACCCCCACCACCACTAAGGCGAAAACTATACTAGCAAGGGTCTTTCGAGGTGACCGGTTACAGGAAACTATGCCCGACTCATATCCGAGAGGAGAAAATTTGATTTTGGAAAATCCAACCATTTCCAACCTCGGAGTGGAAGTTCTTAGTCTATATTAGCCTCCGATCATTGATTTATAAGGGCCCATCTTCGTACAGGGTCGACCTTATGAGTGTCATGTAGTGTCACAAGAAACAATGGAAACAAATGTTGCTACTTCTTTAGGGAATACTCATATTTCCTCTATGACTATCACTACAAGGGGTGTTCCACCTCCTAACCAACCTTCTCCAGTCCAGGCCACTATGGTATTAACTGCCTCTACCTCGGGCAATGGTCTGATTCCGTCTATGGTGAAAATCACTGCTCCTTTCACCTAGAGTGAGACATGCCCTTCGTTCTCATACAAGATGCCTAGCTTTGGTACACAGACTGTACTTTCCTACTCCACTCTATAGACTTTAGGTATTGGGGCAGGAAGCTCCAACACTCTTCTGCAAGGATCCATGGGGGGAACTTCATCTCCCCATAACACTTTCCCTTATGGATTGGGTCATATACCTCCTTTGTCCCCTTCACTCAACGGAGATCACCAGCACTCCTCTAGGCCAAATGTAAACTATATTTCATTTGGAGCAAGTAGTCAAGGACTTCATTCTTATAACATTTCAGTTGGTTCAACAAGGACCTTGGAATCCATGGCAGGGATCAGTTCCCTTGCCAAGGATGTTGACCAAGGGAAACCCCTTCCATAGCCAATGGAACCCCAGGCAAGGCTCAACAGGGGGCCCGTTAGATCGACAGGGGGCAACCCTTCCCAAAATACTTGGAATTTGATGCAAGCCCAACCCTTTACATCCTATTACGGGATTCAACCAATGATGTCTCAATGAGCATAGAATCCATACACTAGTCATGGCCATGGTTATTACTAGAACCTTGACCAACAACCTAACTTTTCCTGGCAACCTGGTGACAGCCAAAGTCTGGGCTCCTTTTTCCCTGGTTATAATTAACAACCCAAATTACCGTTTTTGGCAACTTTGCACTTTCCAGACTTGACAAAGTTATTTAATGACCCCATCTGTCATGATCTGTGTTGACCTCCTATGCCGAGCAAGTTTCCTTTAGACATCCCAAAGTTTGAGGCCAAGCCTAACAAAGATCCAGGCGATCATGTGACTGCCTTCCATCTATGGTGCTCGTCCAACTCATTGAGAGACAACTTTGTCCGGTTGCATTTGTTTCAACGCACTCTCATCGAGAGTGCTACAAAATGGTACATCGAGCTCGACCACTCAAGATACTCTTCCTTCGATGAATTGGAAATGGATTTCTCAAACCATTTCCAATTACCTGTGAGATACGACACCGACACCGAATTGATGACCAACTTTGAGAAGACAAAAATGGACCATATCTCAGATCACATCCGATAATGGAGATGTCGTAAGAGTTTGATAAAAGTGCCAATCCCACTAGCATTCGTTCTTGAGTGGCTCCTTGATTATTTGGTACCCCAATTATCTAAATACATCACAACCTTGGGGGTCTTTTCATAGGAAGAAGCAATAATGAGAGCCCAACAACTAGAACAGATTTACTCTCAAAATGGTTTACTTTACGAAGTTTTTCCAGATGCACTAAGGTTGATACTTGACAAGACCAGACAGAGGTCTGGTCCACATGCTGAAGGTATTTTTTGTTCAGGGAAAACGAAGCCTGCTGATCAGTTGTCAAATCAATTGTAGCAATTGTCAATACAGCAAATAGTGGCTAGCCAGACCACTAGTTCAACTGCTCCCCCTACCCAAACATCGTATGTACATAGTGTGCAATCGATAAACCTGAAGGCCACCCAGCAGCCTAACGAAAAGAAGAAACAATGAAAGAAGGGTAAGGGGGATAAAAAAACTACCGATAATGTTAGTGAGGGAAACACTAAAAAGAAGAAGTTGAAGTATCCATGTAATCTTTGCAAGGAAGACCATCCGACTCATCAGTGCCCTCGGCTTGCAGAGGCCCAGAAGTTATTGGCATAGCAGGAGCCTGCTGTGTTAACAAATCCATTTTCGCATGGGAAATATTTATCTCAATCCTCTTCAAGCATGAAAGGGGTCGGTCAAGGACCCCCTCCTTCTTCGAGTAATCATTCATCCGTGAATGTGTACATGATGAAAGGTAGCATTGACATAACAACTAGGACACATGAATACAGAATGCCAAACACCTCTTAGAAGGGTAAAGAAGCTGAAAACCCATCTCTTCCTCTCCAGATTGAGAAGGCATTGGGCAAAAAAATGACATGCATCCCCAAAGGTTCATTCAACAAAGCTTCCCATAACCCAAACACAAGGGCTGCCCAAAACTACTCTGTGGTGGAGGATTTGTCACAAACCCCTTGTGCAATGTTAGATTTGGAAGTCCTCGAGAGCTTCCCTTCCCAGAGAAAGGCTCTATTAGCTGCCTTAGGATCTGCTAAGACTTGTAATCTAGGAATGATCATGCTTGATACGATTGACTTAAAACCTCATCTTCCTTACCACGTAGCGTTTCAGATAGTAGTGGCTTACACCACAAAAACTTTTACTCGGAACATTTTTTTCACTGTGGTGGATGAGGGTGCCTCAACATGCATGATGTCTTTGGCATGTTGGAAGGCCATTGGCCAACCCATTTTTTCCATGTCACCTACTCTTATTACCTCTTTCAACAGTCATTCATTCCAACCACATGGAATCATCCCATCTTTCCCTGTGCAGTTAGGTGGGAAGACCGTGTGCGTCGAGGTTGAAGTGGTTGATGCATCTCTCAACTACGATCTCTTGTTAAGAAAGAGATAGACCTACTCTATGCAAGCAGTGGTCGTGACAATTTTCTAGGTCTTATTGTTTCCACAAGAAGGCTGGATCATTTCCATTGATCAGTTATCCTTCTTTTGTCTTGACCCTTCATCGACGGTATCCACAGTCCTGATGATTGATAACCCTTAGCCCAGTATCATCAACGTAGGGGTTGGTTTGTGCCCACCTTTGATGGGTACTTTCGAATACCCACCTCCAACCAACAATTTCCACTACATATCAGTTGTCCCCGACCATCCTAGGGCTGGAATCTTTCAAATATCATTGTTTTGCACAACTTACTTTAATGATCCGTGGACTCTTCCTTCCCCATCAACCACGATAGAAGGGAAAAAGCACCATGGAATGTCCATGCCTTTGTTCACAATATAATTTGCGTACTCTATAG
>JASDQU010373527.1:90759-109243 GCA_032191745.1 Picea mariana
ACTTTAGACAGTTATCTCTGCCTACATTTTAGAACCCTGGTGTAGTCCATAGAGGGGTTTTCCAACTATAGAAGTAAAACAATTATATCTTCTTCAGTGAGTATCCAAATTAAGTGAGACCAGTTGCATTGGACAATAGACATTCTTTAGTATTTTTGGTACAAGTTTCAGAATCAAATATTATATATTGGGATCTTGGAACGCTATACCAGTATTCTATCCTATAAGGGAAAAAACTTAGCAAATTGTGGGGAAGTTACCATAACTTCCACTTGGCACATCAAATTTTGATCAGATGTGTGGCATTGCAAAGAAGAAATATTAGAGAAATAAAAAAAGAAATTTTTAGACCCATAATGACCGAAACTTTGGAGATACAACAGAAGAAATATCATCTAGCATAACCACCTCAAAATCAAGGTTTAAAAGTGATACTTGGCCAACATGCCACCAAAAAAGGGAACTTCTACACCAATGAAGCCTCTCGACATTCCTACTTTGAATCTTAATGAAGGTGAAGAAATGCGTAGGGACATAATTGATTTAAAAAAGAACACAATAACAAAATATGAACTACAAGGGATGATGGATTCAACTAAAGCTATGTTGGAGGAAATAAATACTAAGATGGATGGCTTAAAAAGGGAGATCATGGAAGGATTAAAACATTTCCTAATAGAGAGGACACCTGAAAGTGAAAATGTATCCCATGAAATTCATAATGAAGACAAAAGGAAGATGAATCAAGAATGGAGAAACTGCAACTTTAGATTGAAGACCAACCACTTTCCTAAGATCGATATGAGGAATTTCGATGGCAAGGATCCAATCACATGCATACTTCATATGGAGCAATTCTTTGATATACATGATGTGCCACATACACAAAAGGTTTGAATTTCTTCTTTATATTTAAAACCCAATCAATTTTTGTGGTATTGATGGATTTTTTCTTGCAAATCACTTGTCACTTGGACAATTTTGATGGAAGAAATGACAACACACTATGATGATACAAGAAGTGATACCTTCTTTAGCCAATTGATAAATCTCATTGAAAAGGGTTCATTTGTAGAGCACATCGAGAACTTCAAAATATTAAATATAAAGGTAACATATATTCCAGATGAGCACCTGATTGATGTATTCATACAAACTTTAAAGGATACCATTCAACTTGAGGTTCACCTAATGCAGGATAACATTCAACATTCAACATGAGGTAGACCTAACGTAGAAGATTCACTTGTGAGGGTTCAAAAATATGTGGTAGTAATGTCATCTCTCAAATACTAATTGAAGGTGAGTGGAGCGATCTACTATCTTGCTAGAGTGAGGAGCGAGATCGTCGAGGTAAGCTTCGATAATATGTTTGAGATCGTGAAAAGTAAAGGTCATGGAAAGTTGGACGGTTGCTCCAACGTTTTTAAGGATGAAAGAAATTTTCCAGTATGAAAAAGTACCCCAAGGACAAATAAATGTTGTCTTGTGTTGATCCTCAGGTTTGATTTGAATTTGATTATATCTTAAAAATCCATCCATAAAAGAAAAAAAAAATCTTCTCGTGCACTTATCAAGAATATGGTCAATGAAAGGAGTCAGGAAGTTGTCTTTAGTACAAGTCTTGTTCAGGTCTGAAAAATTCATACATACACATATGGTTCATTGTTTCTTATTCATGGGAATGGGGTTGAGCACCCATTCTGTTAAGGGAACCAGGTAGATGAAACCGGAATTAAGTAGCTTCTCTACCTCTTCCTTAATAACATGGTGCTTCATAGGATTAACAACACTAAGCCATTGCCGAACATATATCACATCCAGATAAGTCTTGATCTCATGTTTGAAAATTCTAGGGTCGATCCCTAGCATCTCTCCATATGACCAAGAGAATACATCACAAAATTATTTGAAGAGATCTGTGTGGATCTGAATCTATATAGGTAAACAACATGCACTGATATATACGTTCTCAATTTTTCCAAGAATTCAAAGGATGTCGATCGTGACGTTAGGAGAAATATTCACCATGTTTCCTTTGACATAAATACCATGCGTATCTAGCAGAACCACAATGTGACCGACCATCTCACTCAAGGTAGATCTAAGGTCATCTTGTTCGATCCTAACAAGCTATGGGAGGAAATAAGAGCTATGATGCATATCATCCCAAGGCCTATCGGGACCATACATGGACTCTAAGATGGCTTCATTCGAAGGTAAAGTATCATCAAGGAAATCATGCGGACAATATTATTGGGCGGTCCATATGGGATCTAGAATGGCATCCTCCTCATCCATCTACAAGGAGAAAGGATACAGGTGTACAGTAGTGTTAAGAATAGCTTGATACACAACATTTGTTGCTAACAGTGATATTTCCATCCAATGTGCGAATGATCTTCATGACATAGTCTAGGAAGGTAGGGTCCAAGTATCGTTGAAATACGAAGTACAAAAATGAATAGACATCATCGATGATGAAGACATAATGGAAATGGCATGAATGTGATGGATTGGTGCCATGAAATCAAAGATACCMATGAGAGAGGAATACATTCCGACACCAACATCCTTGGTTTTCTTTATATAATTATCAATCACTGGGATCGAAGTTCCAAATAATGCATTAGGACTAGCATGCACAAAGGACAATTGATCAATTGTCACCATTTTCCCTTCATGAGGAAAACAAAAAGTATGGAAAATAAATGACATGACTACGGTCATGGCATAAGTCTAATTAGTACCTAGTAGTAAATTATAGTCAAGGGGCGCATCTACCGCCTCAAAATCAACCTCCACTATCTTTCAACCTAACTGGACCAAAAAAGAGGGAAGCATTTCGTGGGGTTGAAATGAATTTCCATCAAATGCAATCAAAATAGTCATAGATTGGGATAGATTTGGAGAGCCAATAGATTCCCAAAAAGTTAGGGACATCAGACACGTTGCGGCACCTTCATCAATTATAGTGTGTTTGGTGGTAATTTTCATGTACTCCACATGGATTTGAAAGTCCACATTGTAAGAAAAGCAATGCTTAACATCTGTGACATCAAAATTAATAACCTTCGAGCCACATGGGTCTAGATCTCCTAAATCAGATAACAAGGAATTCCTTATGAAGGACACATATGGAGCACCTATAAAGATATCATCGCACAAGGGTTTTGACCCATATCTTCAACAATCAAATARTTTTGGGTAGTTTTGGCATTAGGATTGTCGGCATAGCGTTTTAGTAATCATTTYGAAATACGAGGGTAAGGTTCTGAATTTTTGATCTGCAAGGGTGTTTCCAGAGGAGGGGGAGACTCTGKACCTACAATAGTCTGTGAATAACCATAATCATGAGATTAAGTGGCTACATCAATMTGATACTTGACCATATTAACACATATATGGCCACCTTCATGTGTTGGGGGGGCTTTGACTTCACTCGATGCATTTTTTGTGTTAGAGGACACATAAGCCATGTGTTGATTATGCGAAAATGGATTGGTTAGCACAATGGGTGCTTTTGATAAGATCCTCAAAGCTTCCTCAATTTTGGGGCATAGTTGGGTAAGGTGATCATCTTTATAAAGTTTACAAGGAAACTTCACCTTCTGTTTTTCTTTCTTTCCCTCATCAGTATTATTATTTAATCTATCATTGTTAGTGTCATCCTTGGATTTGTTATTATTTTTCCCACCCTTATGATTATTACCTCGTATTTTCCTTCTATTCCCTCTTGGTTTTTGGTTACCATTTGGGTTGGTCGACGATTATACAGAATGCACATCCATCGACTGAGTGGGAGTGGAGGATAAAGCTGAAGTTTTTCCTGCTACAGGATGGCTTAGAGACAAATCCTTTAAATGGTTCATCACCAAGTATGTATACTTAGAATTTTCAGAGCCTATGATGCCATCGGCATGAGGCCCAAAAATTTTTCTAGGGTCATAATTTGACCGCAGTACGTCAGAAAGAATTTCATACAACATCCCAGACTAAGCATACAAAAGGTCTAGTTGTTGGGTTTGAAAATAGATTTTTCCTCAGATGTTACTCCATATGTAGAAGCATCCTTTGAATTATAAGGAAATAATAACTTAAGGAACCACTCCAATAGAAATTTTGGAGGAATGTAGGCTTTTAATCAACCTCTTCCATCTACGCCACTCTTGGATATGGTCTGAGATATGCATGGCCTTATCTTGGCGGAAGGTAGACAAAGTTTCTATGGTCGCATCACAATGAATCGAAAACTGGAAGTGGTTGAGAAAGAACAAAACCATCTAATTAAAGTTTCTATATGTTCCCACCAGTAGCTCAATGTACCATTTCACGACAATACCCATGAGGGTGCATTGAAATAGTCTCAAATGAATAGAATCTTCATTGAGTGAATTGGATGAGAACCAAAGATGAAAAGTAGTAACATGATCACCCAGATCCTTGCCACTATTTCCTTCAAATTTGGAATGTTTAAAGGAAGCTTGGTGGGGACGGGGGGCCATGATGGATTGTGACACACCGTGTTATTCATTAATCTCAACAAATATGGAAGATTAAGCGTCACCAGAAAAGGGAGTCTGGGTTGCGACGTCTAAGCCCATGCTCCCGGGAAATATTGGTGCTGAGGGATTGCAAGCCATCCATGGTTTTGGTATATACTATCACCCTATCTGGTAGGTGAATATCCTCCTCCAAACTGATTCTTAAGAGGTTGTATGGGCATGATACCTGCAGGAGAAACATAATGAGGGTTATAAACATTGCCCCCAACTAGAGGATCTCCAAGCTAGGGGTTTTCCATAGTGTGAAATTGACTCCATCCGGGTGGAACTCTAGAGGGTAGAGGTCAATTTTTCATAACAAATGTGTTTGTAGGAATCAACATGGAGGAAGAAGGGGGAAAATATTGAATATAGGAAGTGACTTGTCTGCCAGGTTGAGTACTCCATCTAGGAGCTCTGAGACTATTATTAGAATGAGAAGGAAAAGGAAGTTGGCCTCCCACCATAGGATTCATTTGGGGAATATGACCTCCACCAAACAAGAGAGGAGTATGCGGAGGAGGCATGCCCCCAGGTCCAAAACTAGGGTTTCCATTAGTTTTTGGAATAGAGGATGAAAGTTGCAAAGTCATATTGGGTATACCAAAATAAAAATGGTTAGAGACCAAATGTATGGACTAAGGATTGTATCCTAGTGTAGCAAAAAGAGACCCAAAAGGGTTCGTTTGTATGGGTTGAGTAGAAACCATAGGCTAGGTAGCAGTAAGGACATGAACCTCTGGTACAAAAACCATTGCGGTTGAAGGAGTCAAAGAAATCCCACTAAACATAGAAGGTATAGGATTCAAAGGACTCCCTGTGTCGTTCGGACTTGACTCAGTACCCATAAATGGATAATCACAAGTTTGGGAGGTGGAGATATATGTACCACATTTATTAACTTTACAACTTTTAGAAGGAAACTTTGGTAAAGACTCAAAATGCAGTGGTAAATTCAACAAATGACTAGAACTACAAGGAGGTTGGTCTTGATCCATGATGACTCCAGACTCAAGATGTGAAACCAAATCCTAGGGCTAACTAACAATCAGAGAGCACACAAAAATAAAGAAAAAAGGCCAAATGCACATAAACAAGATATAGTAGCTAAAAAGGGATCTCCCTCACTAGAGTAGTTATTCCTTTCCCAAGAGGGGCCTGAGACTCCCTTCAAAATATTGGAGGTATCAAAATCAATTTTAAGAGCCCTCGTTGGATTAACAATACAGTCGGTCAGATCCCCCCGAAGAGGTAATCCTCCATACAGGTTTTGTGATGTCTGACCCTTATGTGACTCAGAGCACCTTAAAAATAACTCCTTCAAGTAACCTATGTGGTTATCTATATCAAGCAACTAAAGACACCACAATATAACGAATGGACAGGAGAACAATCATAAGTTTAGTCCACCATATGGGCAGGGTAACAAAGACTGAAATATTGAAAGAACCGCCTCTCATGGAGGTAAAGGTACTAGAAATACCCCCATATACGAAAGGAACCACAGAAATATATTTGACGCTAAGAAGGTATTAGAGGGCTATATTTGCAACCAACTTTGCATGACCCCATGCTTAAATCTGATGTGAGCGGAGCCTACTGATGTCACTAATTACACAATGGGTTTCACCACTCCTTGGTTAGACACATTTTTTTAGTTTAATAGCCTTGGAGAAGTTTATTCACAAAATCATATTCCAAGGCCCTATGTCCTATGCTTGTTTCTGTACTGTTAGAAACAAATTTTTCTCTAATCAATTTTAGTTAATTGACATTACTTTTAATGGATTCTTCTTACTAAAGAGGTGTGGTTGTGAAATTGGAGATATTATGACTTAGCATATGAAAGAAACGAATATAAAAATACTTCTAAGCCCTAATCTTAAATTATCAAGAGATGGTAAGATTTTAAATGTAGCTTTCAATGCAATTTCTACAATGTCAATAAAATCAAATCTTTCCACATGTGTCAAGATCAATACTAAGCAATCAAAAAAGAAAATGCTATAATGAAAAATGAGCATTTTTTAGTTTTTTTGTATTTTCAATATAAAGAAAAGAAAATGCAAGGAATGAATAACAACTTCACACATAGACCCCACTGCAAGAAAAAAGATACAAGCCAAGAAGTAAAGCAAGAAGTAAACACTTAGACCAATGTGCAAGGACAACTAATGAAAAAGTTGATAAGAAATAATTTCTCTCGAAAATTCAACAATAAGAAGGTTTCCTATCACTTTGTAAGAACTTAACAATTAGGATAGAGACCCAAGAAGACTCAACAACCAACCAAATTCACCCAACAAACATCAAACTCATCCAGTAAGCCTAAATATATGATGTATGTAACTGTTTGAGAAAAAATCACGTATGTATGCACCCTACAGAAGGACAACTCGCGTATATATGCGTATGTCAAGGGAAAAGCCATGTATATATAATAGAACACTACCAGGGAAATGATTAAGCCAGGAAACTTAGATGAAATGCAAAAATAGGTTGTAAAGAAATCATGAAAGAAGGTAAATTGGGATAATAGAGATAAAGTCAAGGAGAAAAACACTTCAAACCAAAAACCCCAAACAAAAGATCAATCCCTAGTATGGTTGCCAATTTTGTTACGAGGAAAATTTCTCTATGGAATGGGGTAAAACACAATAAATGGAATGACATGTAGAAATCAACTCTAATCCCAAGTATGCTATATACAGAAAATTCTAACAAGACAAGGTCAAAATCCTACCTCATCCAGACATTCGATGAAGACCACTGTTGAGTGTGAAACTCAAAGATTTATACCTGCAACTTGTCCTCAACAACCAAGATACACAAGCATATGGTGATAATATATAATGTTATCATATATATTATCATAATCCATTAACATACATGAAAAATATGCACATGGAGTAATAATTAAAATATTTGCAAGATATCAATTGGACGAGAAAAGAGTATTTCTATAAAATAATCAACAGAAGTATGTAGGTGACAAACTGTTGTAACGACACATATCAGAACCAAGAAACTAAGTCTCTCCAGTTGCGCCTCCACCACTTCAATCCTCCACCAAAATAAATCTCATATAAAGGATATAATGAGGTTCTCCATCACATATAAGGAAGAGCTTCGGGGCTTCACAATGAGTTTAGACTTTCAAGGATAAAGGGATGCAAACTCAACGTGAAGTGAAATTTATCTAGAGTATGTTTTCTCTCAAAAGTTTAATTCTCTCCTCCTCCAAGGCTTGGATATGGCTCAATTTATATCCTTCAAATGGAACTGAAGGGTCGAGTCTTAGAGTTTCCAGTATATGTAAGGTCAAGGATCATGGATCTCGTGATGTGACATGGAAACCTAACACAATTTTTAATTTTGAGCACCAAACCCAATGTACGTGGGTTGTAGTGGAAAAACCTGTGTATATTCTTTTTGTCTAACTGGTAGGGTGCGTATATGTGGAAAAAAGTGTTTTTTTGGCTTTGGAAGGTAAAAAATGGGACTTCAAGTATGAATAGGGAAATGGAAAGGCCATCCAAGAAAGTTGCATGGGGTGAGGAAAATTTTTCTATAACACTTCAACATTCTCTAAAATGCTACGACTCCCTGCACCAACTGGTTGAAGATCGAGGAAGTTGATGAATTTCTAAAGTATCACAATGGAGGAACTAGATTTGTGAGCAACTACTTGGAAGATACAACATGTAACCTTGGTACTTCAAGAATCAAGGAAAATTCGTTAAAATACTCGTACAAATAATTTTCATGGCTACTTTCCTACATTATTGGTTTGGAATCTACTATTTTTTTATCAAGCAATGTTTTATATTCCATGCATTATGCTATGCATGAAAAATTTGTTATCTATTGGGGTTATCTCATCTCAAGTGAAATTTTCTTCCAACTAAATAACCTAAAAAAGACTCAAAAGTTTTATATTACTTCATACCTCATTTTTCCCATTGCTTATGGCCATGTTTTTGAATATTTACCATGGGAAATACATGTTGATTTTAATTTTGAATCAATATATGCATGGTATTCATTCTTGTATAGACATAAATCCCAATAAAATTTCTACCCAGTTCACAACAATTTCATTTCAAAATTCAAAAAATTAATATTTCGATAGAGTACAACAAGGTTATCCCTAAAATCAACCGTCTTTCTCTATGGAAAAGGGTTTTATTAATTGTTCAAAGAATTTATTGTAATTATATTATTTGGAAGTAAGGAGAAACATTTCCTATTACCATTCTACACATCAGRTAAAATATTTGTTGGATAAGTATGAAGGAAATACAAGACTTGGTCCCACTTCTTCTATGATAAGAGGAAAAACCAATTTMTACCCCTACCATGGAAAATTGGGAATTGCATTTTTAAACACATAAATCACTTTAATGAATTGTTGGGACATCATGAAAACATTGGTTTGAAGGAAACAAAATTTGTTGAAGGTTTTGATCTAGACAAGAAATTTACTACACATATGTAGCTGGTAGGGTATTCTTCACACTTCATCAAAATTGAGCAATTTCAAGAAGGTGGCGGAGATATATTCAATCTTCAGGAATTAGAAAGCTACCAAATTCCAAATATGACAGGAGAAGTAAAATGCACAAATGAAGGACACAGATAACATGGAAGAGAAAAAACAAATCAAAACCCCAATTCCCCAAAAACATATCAAATAAGCACTCCATCGATAATCAAAAGTAGAACCAATGGAAATGATATTATAAAAACATCAGTTGGAGGTTCATATGGCATTTGATCAAAATACCCATCGAGAAAAAGTCTTGAGAAAACATATATTACATACACTCTTGTAAAAAGAAAAAGAAATATATCATCGGTAGAACCAAACGCACCAAAAGTCTAGGAAAGTACCCATGCAATGGATATGGATGAGATCATTGAAGAACCTGGATGGTTTGTGTATAGGTTGTTAGAAACAAGAGAAATTGTTAATTCTATGATGTTCCAGGATCCTAAAATATTTGAAGAGGAATCTATCACTCTGCACCAGGCGGCATCCAATCGTGAAACTAAGAAATTGTTGTTGGAAAAAGTTAATACCAAGGATAAAAAGTCATCAGGATGATGGAAATATTCAATTGATTGGGATGAGGTAGCACCATCCAAAATTGTAGACTTTCATGGAGTGACTAGTGACTATATATGCATTAAGACAATCAATTGATAATATGGAAAAAGAGAAATTAGAATTAAATAAGAGGATAAAAGATTTAAAAGTTGATTTGGTACCATTAAAGTTATTTCTATAAGCTTTGAGTTTGATTCAACCTACACTTGAATTGGAGGATATCCCATAAATAAGTACAAAATAAAATGGATCATAAAGTTTATTATAGGCTATAAGAAAATATGTTGGTGATGCCATACAAAAGAGAATTGAAATAATTTAGGATATTTGGGAGCTTTCCCAAAGTATTTCTAGCTTTTCCTCTAGAATAAAAAATTTCAAAGAATACTTGCAAAAGGATTTGGAAAATGACGAATGATTTTTTAAGGAAGATGTAAACATGTTTTCAACCAAAGTCTCAAGTTTAAATGAAGCCCAAAAGAAGGAACAAAAAATTCTCACTCCTTACCATATAAAGCAGATTAATGCATTTCGGCTAAGAAGAATCAAAGAGTTAAGAGAAATGATAAATGAAACTGATGTCTTAAGGAATTAAAAAAATGATTTATTTATTAAACTTGGTAATCTTACTAAGGAATTCAATGGTCCCAATTTATTGATGGATAGCATGATCTTAACAAAATAATATTTAATGAGACAATTTAATGCTCTAAAAGTTGCTTGGGCTAATGAATTTACCAAAACTATAGATTTTTCTAAAGATGGAGTTGAAAAGTGGTTAGTTCAATATATCAACATGAATGATGATGTAGGTGACATATCGCATCAATCAAATCTAGATTTTAGGGAATTTTAAAATAAGGTATTTGAAATTAAACCTAAATATCTAATTATCGTGGCACCTTTAAGAGAGTACATTTAGGAATGGTTGAAAAATGTGTTAATAAAAATTATCGAACCAGAAAATTAAGAAACAGTAACAATGATTATGCCACATCAACCACAACATACACCCATAAAGGAGTCACATGCAAGAAAGAAACCATTACGAGATCTCTACATCACAGTGAGTCAAACATTAAATTGTCCCTTTCATTTTTGTCTAAGTTCATTTACGCTACAATCATTTTTCATATTTCCTTTATCTTCTCGATATTCTATGGGATTTAGGTTGATTCTTGGTTTTCCTTATTTTATCTTCCAAATCTTTTCACTTTATGGGCTCTTAGTCGTCTTTGAAGGGTGAATGCATTTTATTTTCTTTAAATACATTTACCTTTGTATTTAAAGACTCATTATTATTTTTGAAAATCCAAAAGAGCTAATTGGGATATTACATTACTGTATTCTCAAATACTTTTATCATAAGCTTGAGTTTCCAATTGTTTTATCTAGCATAATTTTTTTGGTGCTTTACAGAATGATAACTTAAAGTTCTCTTTTAATTGTGGTCCATTTTCAATTCTCTCTATCCATGGATATAATCCATGTTATGATGATTTTTTTGATGGATATATCATTCTGTTATATTCTGTGTGCATCTTATCTATTTATTTTGAAAATATTGTACATACGAATTTCTTTTAAAACACTTGGTCGCCAATTTAAGGTGTTGTTTTTGCTTGAATGTGAATGTAAATATTAAGTATGTTCCTTCGCATACTTTGTTTTATTTTGTTTTCTTTTCATGGAATTATAAGAAAAAGAGGAGCACCACCTCTTTAAAAATACGAGAGGATTCATATCCTCATGAGGTTTATCTTTAACCGTTAAACCGTATTTTATATAAACAAATACCTATTATAAAATGGATGTTTTGAACATCTTGTTTTTTATAAAAATAAAATCTCTCAAGAAAATCATTATACCAACACTCCACACTCTTTGGATCACTTTTGTCCTTCACATATTTTAACCTTTATTTTTATCATTGTAAATGTTTGAGACATATTTTCTTGTCATCAAGGTATATCGAGTTCTCCTTGTGACAATTCACCATATTTATGTAGAGATGAACTTATCCCATATCATTGTAACTTTAAAACCATTTTGAATCAAATGTTGTACATTATCTCGTATATCGTCCATAAAATGTGGTGCATAATTAAATTTTTGAGGCATAAAAATAATATCCTTCCCATGATAAACAACATTCGATTTTTTAATATTCCTAAATCAGTATAAGTCATAATGACCTCGTCTAGTCAAAATTGAAGTCATTGTACAACGAAGTTTAATTGACAACCAAATTTAATGCTTTAACATGGATTGATTTTTTTCTTTATATAATCTACTACTTTCATGATAATTTTCCATGTGAATGCTCGAACATATGCACATCAATAAACATATACAAAAAGAATAGATAAAATATTTATGCATTTTTCACACAATGAATTTAAAATAAAAAAGCAAAAAAATTAAAACTCACATACAACACTCAAGATATCTTCCCAAAGTAGTCATTTTGATATCCTCCATTTTTCTACATCGTATAGTCTAAACAAAAAAAAATTGTCTAGATGGAATTTTGCTCAATTTCTTCCACTTATAAAATCCTCAAGTTAATATAACATAATAATTATGATTTTGTCCCATCAAACTTCTCAAGTCAATATTACATAATAATTGTGATTTTGTCCCATCAAACTTCTCAAGTCAATATTACATAATAATTGTGATTTGCCCCCATCAAACTTTTCTTAAAATTTTTTGTTGAAAAATCCATATCTTCTAGGTCGTGAACCTCGAAGTGATTAACTTATTCTCACTTCTTCATTGTTGAAATATCCATACAACTTTGCATAGAAAACTAACTTTATTTCAATAAGTATTATAATATTGTTTAATGTATTTTTTTTCATAATATGTGAAAATAATTTTATAAAAAACGCTTAAATGCTTTTTATAATTTGCTAAACATTTATTATCAAATTAAATTTTTCTAAATTATTTAATTATTTTTTTTTAAATTATATTATTTGAATTTGAAACATTTATTATCAAATTAATTTTTTCTAAATTATTTAATTAATTTTTTTATTTTTTTTTAAATTATATTATTTGAATTTGAAAATTTTATAATAATATCTAAAATTTAGTATAAACATAAAAATTTAATAATTATTATAAATATGTTAATTTTATTAAATCATTTTACTTTAAAATAATTAATATATTAATTATGTATTTGAAAGTTAAAAGAAAAACAACTACACTCACCATCACACCAACCTTTATTTAAAAGTTAAATTAATATTATTTATTTATTTTAAAGTTAAAGGAAACAACTATAATAATTGAAAAACCAACGAAGAATCTTCAAGGATGTTTTCTTCAATATGGGTATAATTATTAATACTGATAAGACTAAGGTCATGATTATTAAATCCAATAAGATCTCTTATGATACCTTTGTATATGACAACAACGACTTGGAGGAAGTGACTTCATACAAATATCTTGGAATTGATATTCACCACAAGCTCAATTGGAATTATAGCATTGAGAAAAGGATTATTGGGGGATGGAAAGCTTATTATGGGCTTGAAAACAATTGTAAATCTGCTGATCTTTGGAGTTGGGATAAGAAGAAACTCCTCTTTGAGACTCTTGTTACACCAGTTATTCTTTATGGATGTGAAGTCTGGGGCTGTAGTATCTCTCGTGAATCCTGGAGAAAGATAGAGAAAATACAAAAGAATTTTATAACCTATAATCTCAAAATTAAATGAAATATGCCATATCCCATCCTCCTCTTAGAAACGAGCCTCTCCCCCATTGAGAGCATGGCTATGGCTAGATACCTAATGTATAAGAACAAGTTAAACAACATGGAAGACAAGAGGCTACCTAAAATTGCTTCAAAATCAAGTCATAACCACCATCGACTCAAGTGAGGATGGCATAAATACACCCTGTCTTGGCTAAACTATTGGGGAATCATGGAAGAAACCATTTTGCAGAATAAAAATACTATTAAAAAAAACGCCAAATTAAAATTTAAGGAAAAAATGTGGTGCGATAAAGAGTTAGAGGAAAAAGGAAAATTGTGGTATTATAAAGATGTAATCAACCCTAATCTAGAAGATCAAAATTATCTATCTGTTTTGCCAAGTGTAAAAAAATAAATAAGCATTGCTAAGATAAGAACAAATTCGCATGAGATCCATAGTGAAACTGGGTGTTGGTCAATTCCTAAAACACCATGGGATGAAAGTGTGTGTCACCTTTTTGACACTAAGAAGGTTGAAAATGAAAAGCACTTTCTCTTAGAATGCCCATATTAGTTCTCATTTTCAAAATATTTATCACACTACCAACCTTCCTAACCTCTTAACTCAACAAAATTATGGTGATCTTGGAAATCTTCTCTTAATGCTTTTCGAGCACATAAAACAAATTCTAAAGAATCACAAGTAATCACTTACCCTCTTAAGGTCTGATAGACCAATTCGGTCTTAGTGGGCATTAATCATCATCATCAATGTAAAAGATTATCTAAACAAACATTATGCATATTATATATACATATATTTTAATCAAAGTTTAAATGAATATATATTATTTAATAAATTATAGTTTATTATTTACCACTCAAGGGATAACATAATGATGTTATGTACTGGATAAATTATTGGGGAATTAAAAGAACATTATTAAGCATAATAGTATGTTCAAGTTGAAGTTAACAAAAATACACCATGCCATAAAGAATTAGAGAATAAAATAAAATAAAGATATTATAAGGATATGGTTCACTCTAATCAAGATCAAATATCTTGAATAGCTTGAGTTTGACAATACCCAAAACACCGTGGTATGAAAGAATATGTCCCCTTGTGACATGGAGAGGGTGGAATATGAAGATCTATTTTTCATGGAGTTCCCTACAAATACCCAAATTAGATTTTAATTTCAAAATATTTGTGTTAACACTGACCTTCCTAATCTTCTAAGTCATCAAAAGTGTAGTTATTTGGGAAACCTCCTTCCAACGATTTTTAACATCAAAATAAAATTGTAAATAAATCTAAGTAATTTTTTAAAAATAAAAATTGTGCATTAGATATTAAATTGAACATAGTTTTTATTAACAATCTCTTGGTTTTCTTAAGTTTGAGTAGACCAATTTTTTATGTGAATGGAGTTTAATCTTCATCGTATTAATATAATATAATTTTTTCATCAAGAGTTAAATCAATAGATATAATTTGATATATTATGATCCACTATTTATTTTAATTTTGAGTTTAGTATAGCTATGGTTTATGAACTTTAAAAAATACAAATTATTAAAATTTCTATAATATTTTTTTATTATTATTAAAATATCTATGATAAAAAGAATTAAAAAATAGAATTAAAAATAACATCCAATTATATTATATTATTAAAATAAATAAATAAAATTAGTTTTAAAAAAATATTATTTGTATTTTTTTTAAATAAAATATTAAATTATTAATTTATACTTAATTGTTTTTTTAAGTAAAAATAGATGAGAATCCTTCTATTCAATCCAGGAAAAAAGTGCAAAGTGATACATCGATTTGTTGATGGGAAAATACCCCCCAAAAAGAGAACATGGGATCACTTGAGACTATCATGTGCTAAAAGAGAGCCACAAGGAGTGCGTGGGAAAATCGAGATGAAACATTACAAGATAAGGAGAAAGCATCAGATCATTTTGTTGGTCGGTGAGGATCCTTTCTACCTTTTTTATTATGAACATCAATCCAACTATAGGATTTGATAGGCTCAACAACTTTCACCACCAAAGTGAGATGGTCTGAGGAAATGCCATAATCGTGAGTTGCTAAAGCAAAGGGTGCTTCTTTGTCGCTGTTTGAATTCTCTGATTCATGAGGACACTTTTGAGTCCCTGGGAGAGGYRTTGTGGTCATGATTATGTCATTCATTTCCCCCTTTTCGAGAGGTGGGTGAAAAGGTTTAACTGTGGGAATCAAAATCGAGACTTCTAAGGCTTTAGGATTTTGTGCCAAAGTCGAAGGCTGGTGTTTTGGGTCTGCAATKGGCTGTGAAAATGTTGGAGGCTATGAAGGCATTGTAGAAGGTGGAGGAATTGTTGCATCTTTGTGATGCTTCTTGTTGTCAAAAGAAGGGTTCATACAATTTTTGTGAAAKTTTGGGTCTTTCCAACCATTATCTCTTTTTCGKGCTCCATAGGTTAAGGAAGGGGTTGGGGATAGAGGACAAGTTGCTTAGAGGTGCCCTGTTTGCTGACATGAGCGACATATGAAGGCGGTGTTCTCATAATCAACCATATGTGTGTAAGTATCACCTTTAGTCCAATATATAAGAATCCTATCCARAAGCCCTTGACTAGGTCAATTTCAATGCCTTTTGATATCCAGTCTGTGTTTGTCTTGATAAATCTACCCAACGCATTGCCCAGGGTAGGTAAAAAAACTRGAGGATAAAAATGTAGGGGTAGATTGGGTAGTCTTACCCAGATYGGTGTAGTCATGGCTGTCATGGTTAGTGGATTGAAGTCGGGAAACCATCTCTGTATGGAAAGTCTAGATCTACCCCAGAACCAAGGACCTTGCTCTAGCACGCGCTGGCATTCGACTTCTATGAAAAATTTGACGATGAAGAACCCTTTGGAGAAAAGGAACAACTCATGACCTGGATACCAGCTCTTGTTAAACCATTCTCTTAGCACAGAGGCCGAGGGACATAGTCTGTTGAGGTGACAGATAAGGGATTTTTCTTGGTAGACAAAGGCAAAGCCATAGATGTGGGGATCTTCGACTTCTGTTGTTGGAGGTTCTGCAAACTACTCCACAATGAAGGCAAAGCCAAAATGCTCCTTTTCTCCTGAAGTTTCAGCCTTGGATCTCGAAGGAGAGGAAATCGTTGTTTTCAAAGCATGCTTGTAAGAGATTGGATGAGTGAAGGAAGGTGCTCCTCCACGGAGACGAGAAGTCAGAGAAATGGTTGTGTTTTTTATATTCCCATAGTCCCGTAGCAGAGAGACATCCACAAGTTGTCCTCCTTCAAATATTAGCTGTTGAAATCCAGGCAGAGTACCTGTAGCCTGGTGGATTTGGGTTTTGAGCTAAAAACAGAGTCTGAATATTGAGCATGCAAGTAGACAAAAGATCCGACAATGGTGTTTACAAAAGTGGAATCCTGCCTCAATATTGGAGCTAGTCTCGACACAATATTCGGAATGAAACCTTGATCTTACATCACTCTTAATTCTAGTCCTATAATAGAGCGAAGACTAAGAATCCCCCAAGATTCAAAGATCCCTAAGGTCTCTAATAGTTGAATGGATTTCATACTCTAGATCAAGGCGGTGGCAGCGACGGCTAGGGTTCATCACTTTCCGTGCCCACATTCTCTTCTCATCTTTGATTCGGGCCCAAATCATTGGTTCTCTCTCACTAGAGAATGAGTTGGAGCCTTGTTTGTGTAAATATTGTCAATTAATTAAATACCCAACTATTTAATTGTCAACCCGGGGCTCGTAAACTTCGAGGTGCAAGCGCAGGAAACACAGGATTAAAGTGAAACTAGCTTAATCTAGTGATCTAAAAGGAAAAACACCACTGAAATTGAATCTAATTAGGAAAGCAAGAAATTTTATAAAAGACAAATAATACGTAACAAGCAACTAGTGAGCTCACATGAAATCAACACCACTAACTCATAATAAAGAATCATCTACTCAATATGGAGAAATCAAGATGTTAGTATTAAATCATAAACTCTATTACATAGCATTCCAATCCAAAACTCTATAAAATGACTAACTCACTCAATCATTCACACACTTATTAACTCCATTCTTTTACTAACTCCTACTCCTTCACTAATTCTTACTCATACTCCTACTAATCCCTACTAATCTTAAATGGAGAGAGAGCACCACTTTATACATGAGTTGCTTTGAAAATAGGATAAGCAACTAATAAATGTAGATCCACTTTCCTCTCAGGTAGGTACAACCAATTTTCTAATAATTACATAATATTTATCTCTACAAACCCTCACAAATCCTATCACAAATCCTTAATATCTTTGATAAGAAATTCTATCCATATCTCCATGATCTTTGTCCTTTGAATATGCTTGAATAATTATTCAAGAATCTTGAATAATCCTTTTGTTGGAGTCTTCAAATATTCCTACACATTACAAAACTCATCCAACTTTGAGATATACATGAAAATATGTCAATTTTCTAATATTTAATCACAAATTCTCTTTTAATACTAAAATAAATTATTTAGAAAATAATAAGGCTAAACCCATATTTAATTATGAAAATGGTATTAATGAATGGTTTATGGAGTGGTAGAATATGGATAAATGTGAAGAATGGTGAAAGGAAAAGAAGATGAAAATACGACCATTCTGAGACTTAACATACCCCCCAATTGAACTTGTTGCATGTCCTCATGCAACCTTGCATAAAAAAATTTCTTCTCAATTTTGGTTCTGCATGATTATATTTTTTTAACAATAAAGAGGATGAAAATTCCCCCCCAACTGATCTTGTGGCATGTTCTCATACAACCTTGCATGGTTATTATTTAGGAATTTTGGCTTCTGAATGAAATCATTCCATGATGTGAAATACATAAGTAATAGTTGAGGTTTCTGATGGTTGGTTCTTGTGTGACAACCATGAATATAACGAATGTTGGTTCTTGTGTTAACAAAATTCATTTTGTTTACTTGTTTTCTCGCTGCAATAATATTTTAAGCACACATGCATTGGAAATGATAAGCCATCAATGTGCATAAGAAATCCTTTTCTTCATGTTATGAATCATGCCAAGATATATCAATAGTT
>JASDQU010373527.1:110400-125764 GCA_032191745.1 Picea mariana
CCCATGCATAATAATTATATATTTGCATGATACCAATAGGATAGGAAAGAAGTATTTCTATTAATAAATGATCATCAAAAGTGATAACATTGCAGACTTTTGTGTCGGCATGGTTTGGAACCAAGAAACCAAGTTCCTTCCAATTGGGTCTCCACCACTTCAATCCTCCACCAAAGGAAAGCTCATAGAAAAGAGACAATGAGGTTCTCTCAACAATAAGGAAAGAGCTTGGGGGCTGAACACTATGTTCAGACTTGAGGGACAAAGGGATCCAGACTCAATATGAAGTAATTTCTACAAAGTAACTTTGCTCTCAAAGTTGGATGTTTTCTCCCCTTTTCCATAGCTTGGAATTGTGCTCTTATAGCCTTCAAAATGGAACTGAAGGGTGGAGTCGGAACGTTTCCAGTGTAATTAAGGTCAAGGATTAGAGATCTCATGTCATGACATGGAAACTCGACTTGATTTTTGTATTTTCTGGCACAAATCCTAATGTACACGAGCTGTAGTGGAGCAGCCTACGTATACGCATGTTGAATAGTAGATAGGGTGCATATATGTGTAAAAATATGTATTTTTAGCTCTGGATTCATCAAAAAATGGATGACAAGTCTGCATAGGGAAATGGAAAAGGGCCTTATGTGCAAGATAGCAATGGTGAAGAAAATCTTTCTATAACAAATGCCCCTTAATATGAGATCAGAGGAGTATCTGCGATGGCCGAAATACATTATAAATAACCCAGAAGTGGAGTGGTGTAATCCCAGCTAGAAAAACTAGTTGCTCATTACATTATGTATTGACTTTACATAATGGATTCCAATAGAATACAATGCAGATCCATGTGGAAAATATACCAAATAAGTGTCTGTGGCCATGAATAGGAAAATACAAATGCAGTTATATGCCAAAAGTTGTCATAATCATGAACAAGGCACAGTAGAACCAGTCTCAAAACCAATCTGAAGATATATGTATACAATGGAGTATAATTTGATGTCCCATGATTACTGAAGTCAAATAGGTGTTGGTCCAATGACAAGGAAGCAACAGCTCAAGGAAGCTATGGACACATAGTGATGTCTTCAAGTCTTCTACACATCCGCCAAAGGTGCAAGTCTACATCATGTGAATAAAGGAGTTGAGGTCGAACACAATGAGACATCGTTTGATTACCGGTCATTGAGGTATATCGTTAACAAACATGAGCAAACCTACCAATAATGAAAGTAGGTATCAAGGCATCGAGCACATTCCAACAAGTGTGAATAAAGGAGTAAGATTCGAACACCTAAGAAGTCCATTGATCAGGATACATTGATGTATTCCCATCTGTCAATGGCGAGAGAGCCTACCACTAATGACTGCAAACCTCAAGGTACTCATAAAACTCAAGGTCCCATATCCAGAATAAATGAACTAAAGTTGATGGAAAGATACCCACTAAAAGGGGATCATTAAGGCATCTCTCATCAGTCAGCACGAGGAACAAAGCAAGAGATTCATAATTTGGTGGAGATAGGACAAAGAACATGTTCACAAACCAATGACCCTGTGCATCTTTCACGTTTTCCAAATGCAAACGGTACATGAAAAAGACCCTCTAAATAGTAGCCAATGATGAAAATTGTTGACAAAGGCGAGGAAACCACCAATAAGGCTAATGGCTTCCAAGACACTACATGAATCCCAAAGTGTGAATAGATGTATTGCTGTCAAACACAAGGGAAACCACCCAGTCAACGACCAATGATGAAATGTCGACTGTTGGGTTCAAGGTGACCTACCAATGATGAAAGTAGGGTCAGGGTGCATGATAAGATCATAGTATCATGTGATTCTGAGACAAATTGAGGGTATGGCCGATATGCAAAGTCAAGAGTTCTGAGGAATGGCCAACATAGGTTAATAGACTTCCTTTGAACAAGAGCATGAGACATATGGTAGACTCTGACAACATAGACTCAATGATGTAACTATTAGATGCAGGAGGCATAAATAATGTTCTCTATAGGGACTGGAAGAGTAACCAGTCAGTATAGAAAACTCTGTAACAATATCCGCTTCCTAAGGCCATGCTAAACCCAAAATTATGATGACAGAAGGAGTCAATAACTTTGTGCTCTGTTCAAAGGTGACACGATTAATGCCAAATATAATATAGTACTCCCTTCTCGCCCGTGTTTTTTTGTTTTTTTATAACAAATGAATGCTATGATACAGAGGAGGAAACAAGTGTCGTAAGTCAGAAAAACTAGTTCCAGTAGTGGAACATACCTATGCTTAATGCAAGGAAATGCATGCGAGAGATGGACACTCGGGGTGATGTTCCCTACAGGGTATAGGGTGTCAAATTGCAAAGGATATAAACAAGGCTATGCTTGGTTGAGGATGCAAAAACTACTTAGGCAATGGTTTATAACGCAAAGCAAGAACCAGCTAAAGGCTCAATACTGCAAGCGAGGGCATGAGATGCAATCACAACTTAATGCCAAAAAATGTCCTCTTTTATGTCTTTTAGTCCACTTGGTGTGAAAAAGGGATAAACTTGTGCCAAATAGACATATTTTCAAATCCAATTTACAAGTGTGAAAAAGACAAGTTCACTTGGCGATCTTTTCTATTTTTAGTAACAAGTTAGAAAATAGCTTACCTAAGACTCATGACCTTTCAAATCCAATTTAATGAGTGTGAAAGGGACAAATCACTTTGCAATATTTTTTATTTTTAGACGAGTCGGAAAAGACCTTATCTAAGACTTGTTGATGTTGTTGTAATCAACGTGTAAAGGGGGAGGCTAAGGCTCTCATACCGGTCTTCTGCGGAAGGTCAGTATCTTAAGGATAGCTGACAAAATCTTGGGAAAACCAAAATATCTCCAAGTTGAGGAGGAGAAAGTGATAACGAAGTATATAATCTTTGTGATGGTTCGAATAATGTCTCTTACTAGAAAAGACATAGGTGGGGGTATGGGATGCCCCATCAAATCATCCCAATCGAAGGGAACCTTGTTAGGACTTGGAGGAAGAGCATTCGGGGGAAGAATAAATCTCTCTCGTTTAGAAGGAGAAGGATCTGGCATGTTGATGTTATGACTGAAGGATGTATCATTCTCTATACGGAGAGTGGGATTAACTAGATATTTCACTAGTATGACCACCTCTTCAGATCTTGTCTGAAGAGAATGCATGGTGATAGGTATAGGATACAAAACATCCTTGATAAAGGGGGTGAGGTCAAGAGAAGGTAGCACCTTGTCACTCGAAGGAGGAATAGGGTGCGGGGAAATGACAGATGTCTCGGAATTAGAAGGACTCTTGGGAGAGCTCTAGGCTCATGGTATCTCAGTAGTAGCTGGACGTAAATGAGTAAGGTGACTTCCTTCAGAAGTCCTACAAAGGAATTTAGGCTTACGTCTAAGATTTCTAGGCTTCTAGATGCCCCCAACGTTGTTTACAATGGCTGGTGACATGCTCTCATCATGAATAGAAGAGGTAAGAGAGTCTTCTCCTATATGATGAATAGAGTTTGGAGATGTGGCATGGATATGATTCGGGGTGAATAGGATGGTGCCCCCAACATAATTGGCAGAGGTTGGGTGAGAGTTGTCGACATAATTTGTAGAAAATGTTAACCCATCTCCGACGTGACTGGGAGAGGTTGGTGATGGAGCACTAGTATGACTGACAATGATTGGGCTAGCAGTAGATTGTGGCATTTGATGCCAATGTCCTGGGAAATATTGGTTTTGAAACATTGTAGGCCAAGAAGGATCCTGGTGTATCTCGTGTCCCTTCTCAAAAAGGTGGTGGCTTACGCCAAAATGGTCTGAAGAGGTTTGGACAAGCATCATCACCGAGGTCTATGAAGAGACAAAGGTAGGATAAGAATTATTCGAGTGATGATATATGTTGCCCCCTTGTGAAGAGGTCCCATAAAGAGGGTAGCCCGAACTGTAAAATTGATTATCCCCATATGAAATACTTGGGGGTACTTGAGGACCTGTCATGGAAAAAGTGTTCAAAGGAACCGACATGGAAGATGAAAGATACATGGATGGGGTGTAATAAGTGGGATAAGCACCCATCTGAGCACTGGCTCCTGGAAGAGTGTAGCAATCATTGGATCCATAAGGGGGAAGGTTCCAACCTCCCATGGGGACATGACTCATATCAAATGAGTAAGTAGGCATCAGAGCCATGGTGCCCCCAGATCCAATACTAGGATTCATATGCGTGGGCTTGGGAAAGGATTGCATGGGTGAAGGAATATCAACAGAAAAATGACTAGAGACCCAAGGCATAGACTGAGTCTTATAGTTCTGCATACCATTGTGAAAAGAGGAAATATTTGTCTCTATGAAATGAGTAGGAATCATGGGATGGGTAGCAGTAAATGAGGGAGAAAAAGAAACTCTACTATCCATGATGATGAAACCCAAAAGAGACTCCTAAGACCAACTAGTAGTCAAAGAGCATACCAAAAGTCAAATTACCAATATGCATGCAAACAGGATAAAGTGGTTGAGTGGCATCCCTCTCTAAAGAAGGTATGTCTCATACAAGAGGGACCTAAGACTCCCCGCTAAAGTTTGGAGGTAACAGAATCAGGTAACCTGAGACTCCCTCATGGGCTTAACAACTAGTCAGTCAAATCCCCAAGGAGAGGTAATATTCCATAAAGGTTGTATGTTGTCTGACCCCTATCTGACCTAGGGTACAAGCAGAATAACACCTGCAAGTAACCTATGAGATACCTAAGTCAAGCAATTAATAAACCACTATATAACCAATGCACAGGCGAGTAGTCATAAGTATGGATTACCATATGGGCATGGTAGCAAAGCCCAAAACCTTGAAAGCACCGCCTCTCACAAAGGTATGGTTACTAGAAAGATTCCCAAATATGAATAAATCCACAGAAATATCTATGACGCTAGGCGAGTATCTAGGGGTTATCCCTTCAACTAACTTCATGCGACCTCTTGATTAAATCCAGTGTGAGTGGAGCCTCCTGATATTACCAATTATACAATGGACTTTTCAACTCCCTGTCTTAGACAGATATGTTGATTTAATTTCCTTGGAGAAGTTTACTCACAAAATCCTATTCCAAGGCACTAAATCCTAGACTAGTTTGTGCACCTTAAAAATAAAATCATGACTAATCAATTTTAGTTTAAAGAGTAAATTTTATTGGCCATGATTACTCAAAAGGGTATGGAAGTGAAAATCATGATATTATGACTCTGCAAGAAAATAAATATAAATATAATGCAAAGTCTAATTTTAACTTTTCAATGAATGATATGCATATAAACTCGGTGCAATTTTCAATTTCAACTCTGCAATTTAGAAGTAAAATGAAATCTTTCACTAAATGCACTAAGCTAATGATAAAGATTCAGAAGACAAAATGCCAAGAAGTGTAAAATGCCTATTTTTTGTATTTTCAATATACTAAAAAGAAAATGCATGGATTGATAAGAAACCCAATATATAAATTATACTTTGTATAAACAGAATAACTCAAGCAGAATTCCAAGCAGCCAAGCAAACAACCCAAAGTTCAAGGACAAATAAAAAATGAAAAACAATGAGAAAGACTCTGCCCAAAAATTCAACTCCAAATAGGTTTCCTGTCAACTCAGAGAAGCTTAACAAACACTACAAAGACCTAAGAAGTCTAAGAAACTATCAAATCCCACCCAGCAATCACAAAATCAAGAAAACAGGCAAGGAAAAGTTGTATACACAACTATTCAGGAAAACAGTGCGTATATACATAGATAGGAGTGAGACATCACACGTGTATACATGAATGTCAAGTCAAAAGGCATGTACAGGCTTTAAAATAAGGCCAGGCAAGGGCAAAAGGCTAAAAACTCAGACCTAGAGTGAACAGAATCTATCAAGCAGTCATACGACAAGAAACACAAAGGAAAAAGAGAAATGCAAGGAGAAAAAGTACTTCAACTCTTAAAAATAATATCTCTCCCCAGTGGAGTCGCCAATTTTGTTACGAGGGAAAAACTCTCTATGGCCAAGGTAAACCACAAACGACAGGTATGACTGCAAAAATCTACTCAATTCCAACATATGCTATATAAACCAATGTTCAAGCGAGATAAGAAAGAAACCTACCTTGTTCCAACGTTTGATGATGTTCCACTGTTGAGCACTTTGACCCAAAGCTTTATACCTGCAACAAGTTCTCAACAAACAAGCAGAGAAAGTATATAGTGATAATATAAAGGGGTTAGCACATTAGATAGCATAATCCATTAATAAACATTACAAACATACCCATGGATAATAATCATATATTTGCACGATACCAATAGGATGGGAAAGGACTATTTCTATTAATAAATGATCAACAGAAGTGATAGCATTACAGACTTTCGTGTCGGCACAGTTCAAAACCAAGAAACCAAGTTCCTTCTAGTTGGGTCTCCACCACTTCAATCCTCCACCAAAGGAAATCTCATAAAAAAGAGACAGTGAGGTTCTCTCAACAATAGGGAAAGAGCTTGGGGGTTGAACATTGTGTTCAGACTTGAGGGACAAAGGGATGCAGACTCAATATGAAGTAATTTCTCCAGAGTAACTTTGCTCTCAAAGTTGAATGCTTTCTCCCCTTTTCCATAGCTTGGAATTGTGCTCTTATAGACTTCAAAATGCAACTGAAGGGCCGAGTCGGAACTTTTCCAGTATATGGAAGGTCAAGGATCATAGATCTCGTGTCATGACATGGAAACCCGACTTCATTTTTTGTATTTTCTGTCACAAATCTCGTTGTACGTGGGCTGTAGTGGAGCAGTCTGCGTATACGCATGATGTATAGTATATAGGGTATGTATATGTGGAAAAATATGTATTTTTCTCTCTGGATTCATCAAAAAATGGATGACAATTCTACATAGGGAAATGGAAAAAGGCCCTCTGTGCAAGATAGCAATGGTGAGACAAATCTTTCTATAACATAGTTGTCGCTAGATCAGGAAAAATGTGATTGTTGTTGTCGCTGTGACTGGATCATGGGATGTGAAGTGAAGGAATATGAATTGTTGATTGGTTGTATGAATCAAAAGATGAAGTATGAAAGTGGAATTGTGGTACTCTCATATGGCTGGAAAAATACTACTGCAACTGATGATGGAGTCATGGAAAAGTGTATAGTCTTCACCCGCTTCTAAACGTGATGGTACAATTCTAGTCATGCGAATGAATGTGTCGATGTTGAGCATGAAAAGAAGTCATTGGATTACAGACCATTGATGAATGTCGTTAAACAATGCGAGGAAAACTCATCATTGATGTCAATGAGTGCCAAGGTACCTAAGTACATCTTGCGAAGTATGAATGAATGAGATGATGTAGAGCCACTTGCAATATCTAACGATCAAGGGACATTGATGTATTCCCATGATTTTCAATGAGAGAACTTTCCATTAAGGCATGCAAGCCTCAAGGTATTCAAAAGGACTCTAGCCTCTATCCCATATAAGTTGTTGAGGTCGATGGGGCAAGACTTGTTGAAAGGTGGGCCTTAAGGAATTCCACATCAGTCAATGTGAGTTGTACAAAATGATTGGTAGGACTATAGATGAAAAGATCTCGGTAGAAACAGTGCGTATGAAAAGGAAAGCAGGGTAATGTAGTCATCAAAAGGGAACTAAATGGTTTTATTTGCAAGGAAAAATGAATGGCAAAATAAGAAAGAGATGTATGTGACTCATAAAGATAGGTGTATGTGAAGTCATGATGGATAAGGCAATGAAAGGTGGACTTCAATACATGGATGAAAAGTAAGCTTGGAGGGAGAAAGGTAAATGATCATGTCATGGTGTAATTGGTTTTTTGAAATATGGCGGAGTAGCGACAAATGTCATGACATGTGCGGTGAAACATTTAGCTCCTTCAAGATTTTAATAAAGCATGCTTTTCTGAAAAGTTTTGTGATTCTCAAAAATCACTTCGGTCATGAGATTGGACTATCTTCGAACCTATAAAATCTTAGTACTAATCATGTTTCCCCATTTGTGCGCAAGTTTCGTCGTCGATTGTTGTTTGAAGTTACTCAAGAAACCAAGTTAGCTCAATTATTTTAATATTATTTTCAGGATTTAGGAAATATCCATTTGCAATTTGTTTTTATTTTTACAATTTATTTTTTCTTCTTTTTATTATTATGTTTTTTTATATTAAAACAAAACAATTAAAAAAATTATTTTTATTATTATAATAAAATAAAGATAAAATAAAATTATTTTTATTATTATAATTTTTTTATAACAAAACAAAACAAATAAAATACTATTTCTTTAATTTTATTTTGGTTAGTTTATATATATATATATATATATATATATAAGTTTTATTATGTTAATGTTTTTTTTAAAGCTTTTTAATTGTTTTGCTATTAAAGCGAAAAAAAAAACAATTACACGAAAGCTAGAAGGCATCCAAGTGATAAATTCTGAAACACATCCTTATGCATATCTTGGAAATCTCAAGAACGAACCCTTATCTCTAGGAGATCTTCAACGATAAGGTTGCTACCTAGATGATCTTCAGTCCTTCTGTTTGAGCCTCTTCCAGAAGCTTCCATCCTCATCGAATTGAATGCAGTGGCCACTTTCTTAGGAGGAGATCCCAACTTCCTGAAACCAATATTGAACACATCCATGCCTACGCACTGAGCATCCACACACCCACACCAATATGCAACGCCATCACATACTGGATCATATCTGAAACAACTTACCAAACAAGAGGCAAACTCATTTTTCTCATCGCAGACCGATCATCTTCTCATTGGTGTGTTTTGATTGTAGGTGGAGATGGATTGAAATAAAACAATGAAAATATTAAGCTATGACATTTATATCGAGAACCAGAAGCACTCGTTGCCTGAGTCAAGCGGGTAAAGAAAGGGCCCGCGCTCCATGGCGGGAAATTTCGATTTCATTCTTAGGTTATGACAACACGGCTCTTAATAAAGAATCTAAACATTGCAGGGCTGAATTGAATGGTCAATATAATCTCTAAGATTATTTTATTCCGATGGGATAAGTACCAGAAAGAGAACTCTAATATCAACGAAGAAAAAAAAATATTATAAGAAGAATGGCTCCCACTGCACCGAAGATATATAATGGAACTTGCCATTGCAATGTTGAATAACCAGTAGTGTCATTGTTCCCGCTACAGTTTTTCATTGAATACATATCTATTGTTTTCTTCTTTATTCCTATGAACTTTAACTGAATATTGCAACAAAGGTTGTTATAATAATGTAGATTTGTATAAAGGTGCCCCTAGTTTTCCACCAGTGTTTCCAGGTGGAGAAGAGGGAGAGATACAACTAGTGTGAAACAATCCACTGGTCCCAAAGATAAGTACAACGGATGGACAACAACACGTCTTGGAGGTGAGACGGCCCAGTAAAGAATCTAAACACTTGTGGGTCTTCATTTTGTATCATTTTTCAGCCACAACGGTGACGTTTTCAATCCYTGAACCTTGCCAATGAGGGTGGATTACAGATTGCCTGTCGAGGACCCACTGAGAATCCAGTGGCTCTGCTTCCATTTGAACTCAAATTCATAATTGTTGGAGCTATTTATGTAKCCATTGCTACCACCATAACTCCCATCGATATATTCATAGCCACTGGGGGAACTAGATTTGAGATTTCTATGTGCCTTGGACCTCTGACCCTTATTAGATCTGTCACCAAATTGACATTTCCTCAAAATAGACCAATCAAGGTGTTCATCGAGATACAAGGCATATGTGCGTACAAGTGTGGAATAGTCCCAAGAATTTTAGTGTGAATCATCCCTAAAATCATATAGATTGAGTAGGTGTGCACCATGCCTCATTCCCTGAATAACTTCTCGCTCAAAACTTGGATCACCATCTTGAAATAACCTGTGAATGAGCATCAACGCCTTCATTTCCACTATACAATTTTGTTTTTTTCGTATCCTCTTGGATAGACTGTGGACATAGGAACTAACATAACCTTTGGAATAAGAGGTGAGGTGAAAATGACATAGCTTCCACCCAATGATACGCCAAAATATTAAGAAAGAAGATTCAATCAGTGAACATAGAATTTCAGGTTTTCTCTCTTTACCAATCACTGCCTCACCTCCTGTATTATGGAATATGCATTGCAAAAGAAATTTCAATACACTTTCAGTGTTTTCAGATCTTTTTGACATTGTTCGTATAACTGGACAGACTAATCTGCCTGTTTTAATGGTTTTATTGTTTTGCAGGTTTGTGTGGGTAGTGAAACAAAGGCCTTGCATAATTCGGTCAATCGCAATATTGTGAATTTTTTTATTTTTTTTAAATAAAAAAACAACTATAGTTTTTTTTTTTTAAGTTCTGTTTTGGGTTTTATATTTTTATTTTTATTTTTTATCACTTGTTAAAAAAACAAAAATTGGAAATTTTAAGAAAAATTAAAATGAAAGTTTTTAGCAAATGGAGATCCATGTTATGTTTTTTTCTGAAAACGTTAGACATCCTACTTTCTAATCCTCGAGATATCACTAAGCACGAGAGGAGAGCATACTTATTAAAAACTTATTCAACTTATTCAAAACTTAACACAAAAACTGAAAATAACATCCTACCTACTCTATGCTAATTAGAAGTTGGAAATTAGTTACGTGTAAGCAAATTTACAATCTAACCATTTGCGTAATAGGAGCAAGAATATATTCACACGCAATTTCAAAAATTGAAAACTAAAATACATAGAAGTGTGTGAAATCAATTGCAGTAAATGTGACACAAAGAAATAGGGAAGAAAACACTGAACTGTCCTGATACTCGCTTGAAACCAGTGTTCAATGAGGCTTTTATATGTGTGATTTTTGTTCTAATTAAGCTTACTTGCATTCTCTTCTTGGTCCTCCTTGATCTCCTATTTGAATAGTTGTTCCTCATTTGATTCTTTGAGTGTCAATTCTTCTTTTTCTTCAAGAGGAGAGGCTAAGTCCTTGACTGTTGTCAAGTTCTCATCTTCTTGAGAAGATGAGATCCTAGCTTTTGCTAGGATATGAGAAAGTTGTTCCAACGTTATATTCATTCTAAAATCATATTACTCTTATTCAAATGAGATATTTTATATAATAAAATGTAAGCAAACCTATTATATACACGAAGCACCACCGTGCTACTAGGACCATGTTGTCACCAAGTTATTTGTTCACACAAGTTAGCTTCTCTTCTCATATATATAAAAAAAATGGTTAATTCTAATAAAACAAAAATTCTAACTACTAAAAGGAAGAGGACAAACTAACTTTGGAGAAACCCCACTAAAGTGGATGTGTGGTCTCTTCCCTCACGTCTTACAATCTTCTCTCCGCCCTTAGATCATCCTTAAAAGCACACCACACTTGCATGAAAATAAACACACTTGCATGAAAAGAAACAATTAAGGATTTGTAAAAACAAAATCAACTTACTTATGCTCTAATCCCTTTAGCACCTCCCTGACAACGACACCAAAATGTTGGTGTTAAATATTGTCAATTAATTAAATACCCAACTATTTAATTTTCCACCCGAGGCTCGTAAACTTTGAGGTGCAAGTGCAGGAAACACATGATTAAAGTGAAACTAGCTTAATCTAATGATTGAAAAGGAAACACACAACTGAAATTAAATCTAATTAGGAAAGCAGAAAATTGCATAAAATACAAATAATACATAACAAGCAACTAGTGAGCTCACATTAAATCAACAACACTAACTCATAATAAATAATCCTCTACTCAATATGGATAAATCAAGATGTTAGTATTAAATCATAAACTCTATTACATAGCATTCCATTCCAAAAATATATAAAATGACTAACTCACTCAATCATTCACACACTTATTAACTCCATTCTTTCACTAACTCCTACTCCTTCACTAATTCTTACTCATACTCCTACTAATCCCTACTATTCTCAAATAGAGAGAGAGCACCCATTTATACATGAGTTGCTTTGAAAAGAGGATAAGCAACTTATCAATGTAGATCCACTTTTCTCTCAGGTAGGTACAACCAATTTGTTAATAATTACATAATATTTATCTCTACAAATCCTCACAAATCCTCTCACAAATCCTTAATATCTTTGATAAGAAATTTTATCCATATCTCCATGATCTTTCTCCTTTGAATATGCTTGAATAATTATCCTCAAATATTCAAAGGTTGGAGAAAAGATTCGAGATGCTTGAATAATTCTTTTGTTGGAGTCTTCAAATATTCCTACACATTACAAAATTCATCCAAACTTTGAGATATACATGAAAATATGTCAATTTTCTAATAATTAATCACAAATTCTCTTTTAATACTAAAATAAATTATTTGGAAAATAATAAGGATAAACCCATTTTTAATTAATAAAATGGTATTAATGAATGGTTTATGGAGTGGTAGAATATGGATAAATGTGAAGAATGGTGAAAGGAAAAGAGGATGAAAATGCGATAATTCTGAGACTCAACAAGCCTCCCTCCTCGGCTCCAGCCGTCCATCGAGGTTCTGTTTCATCCAACTGAGGTGAAAGAATAGATTTAAAAAGGGCCATAGAGGTGTCTCTCGATGTCTCCTTGAAAAACCCTCCTTCTGGAAGGGGTTGCATAACCGATAACTCTTCCGTTTGTTCCCGCGTCAAGGTTTCCTCTGACGTTGTTGTTGTTTCTACTGCGCCAACCAGTAACCTTCCCGATGAGATGACCGGTTTCTTCCATCTTGGGGGTGTTTGAAGCTCGATGGAGACTACTTCTACAGATTCTGGCTGCGTTTTTGTCTCAGGATCCTTCTCCGTGTGTTGTTGTTGGTCCTTCTCAGTTGGGCTCACCATTACATTTTTTTGATCTACCTCATATCTACACTATGATATATTGTGTTAGTTCACATTTAAATAAGACCTTCAAAAGAAGAAGGACATGGGGGTGGGTTTTGATCCACTTATATGTGCACGGGTCACAATACCATTTAATATACTATCTATGGGTGCAACCACATGTTCGACCACTACTTCAAGGTGCCCCCATGGCTCCACGTAAAGCCTTCACGGGAATTGAACCTTGCCCAACAATAAAAAACTTCTCGCTTTCCACCATTAAATCCAACCCCTTTGGGAAATTTACACTTAATTGTTAATAATAATCTAAAAGTTAAATTAAAATTATAAAATTATTTTTTTAAATAAATATTTTATATTTTCTTTTTAAAAAAATGAAAAATAAGATACTAAAATTTGCTACAACATTAAAAATAATATACTATGAATAATAAATCAATGAATTAATATTTAGTATGAAAAAGAATGACATCATAAATATCATTTTATAAATAATATGTTATAAATATTATAAATAAGAATTTAATAAATTATTATTATGTATTAATAATAGTATCATGAATATGAATATTAACTTGTTATATCTGTCTATAAAATAACAAAATGATATGATAATATTTTTATAATAATAATAATAATAATTTAATTTTAAGGTCTTTATTAAATTATACGTCAAATTATTGTTTTTTTAATAAAAAATTTAATCTCCAAAAAAGAAATTTACGTTCTTAACTATTAAACCCATTTAAATTATATATTTTAAATCAACTAAAAATTATAAATAATTATAAATCATATACTATATAAAATAAATATCTTTATAAAATATTACAAATTAACAATATAATAATATTTTTCTTTTTATTGATAAACATTAAATTTAAAATACTAAAAAAAATAGAATGTTAATATCATATATATTGTTATGTGGTTTACCAATTTCAATTATGATGTATTTAATTACAATAGAATATAATATTCAATGAAAAATTCTAATTTAATATTTTTAATTTAACTAAAGAGTAAAATTGTTTACACATCACATCCCATCAAAATTATAAATATGGTTGAAAACATGAAATAAATTGAACATATTAGTAAGTAATTGGTACTTAAAATTCTCATCTATTTAAAAAAGAATATTGTATTTTTTTAAGAACTTAAAAAACCATTATATAGTTTTATAGTTTATTGTAAAGTATTATTTGATTTGTTCTTCCCAAGTCTCTTCATTCCATGTATTTTCATTGCTCTTTGTTTGCATTGTTTTTTTCAATGTGTGTTGTACGGCCTTCGGTTAAAAGGGCACAAATACCTTTTCCCAAGTCTTCATGGAGATGGAACCAAGCTACTAGTACTCATATTGGGACTATTTTTCAATAATAAGATTTAGTAAGTGTTAGGCATGTCTTGTGACACACACACTATATATGTCTGTTTCGTATTTGTTTTGTAAGTGTTCTCTTCATTTTGCATGTTCATGGATGTGTGCTTAAATGACCAAGTGCTAGGACTACTAACAAATTATCTAAGTATACAAGAGTTTTACTAGAGTAGGAGTGTGACTCTCCCATATCCTAAAATAGAGTATGAGTATGATCTAGGTGAAGCATAGTACAGATGACATATCCTTGGTGTTTCTAGGTAGCCAAGTTAGTAATGTCATGGTGTCGCATGCCCTCAAGAGGTGCACGATAACAAGATTCATGTAGGAATTTTGTGGGGACATGATAGATAGTATCAAATATTGCTCGTTGCAAATTTTGAAGAAGGGTTGTTGAGTTATTCACCACTATATCAATGATAGATGGTGTCAAGGCAAACTTTGAAGACATTTTGTTGTGAAATTAATTTAGTGGAAATGTTCACAGAGTTAGTGAATAGTTAAATTCATCAAAGAGACTTTGCATTGGATTTAAAACATAGGTTTCGGTTGAAAATGTTGTGGAAGGTTGATTTGTCTAACGTTCCCTAGTTTAACCAAGGAACATTACTACGTGGAAATACACATAAAGATGAACTCTTTTTTTGCTAATCAAAATCATGTAGCTTATCAACTATGATTTAAACACAAATTCAACTAATTTTTGATACCCATAATTAAATGCATCCATGACGCAGACCTCCCTCTCTCGAGCTGAGATCTGCTCAGGATCGTTCTAATCTTCCCTTGAGTCTAATTGACTCTTTTATTTCCCCTCAGGGAATGTCTCATGCACTCACGGTGTATCCACAGGTCCTTCTAAATTGAGCCTATGAGAAAAAACCCCAGGCGCTAACCCAAATCTCCTTAACCATAATAACATCCTTCACCGAACCAGGAATTCGGGTTTCGTGATTTTGCGATCCCTGTTGTCGAGGCTACCTGTATCTACAACCTTCGAAACTAGAATTATCGAATTCCGATGTGCTCAGCAAAGGTTGTCTTCACAACGTATTTCTCACTTTATCGAGGGTTCGGACTTTG
>JASDQU010373527.1:129979-153722 GCA_032191745.1 Picea mariana
GTTTGCCCCAAATTTCCTCAAGACCTTGCATGGTCCAATCTTCTTCATTTTCAATTTGTTATATGTTCCCCTTGGGAACCTTTCCTTCCTCATATGTGCAAGAATCAGATCGCCAACTTCAAATTGAAGTCCTCGCCTGTGTTTATCTGCTTTGCGCTTATATTCTTGGCTCGAATTCTGCAATCGCCCCTTGACTCAGCTGTGAAGCTCCTTCATTGCTTCTGCAAAATATTCTATGCTAGCACTCCTGAATTCATCTCATTTCAAATATTTCAATTCAGAAAATCCTCTTGGCTGCATTCCATATACAATTTGGAATGGACTCTTCCCTATGCTTTTGTTGATTGAATCATTATAAGAAAATTTCACCTATGACAGAATGTAATCCCATTGACTGTGGTGTTCAGTCACTAGGCTCCTCAGTAAGTCTCCTAAGCTCTGGTTGACAACTTTTGTCTCTCCAGCTGTTTGAAAATGATACGCTGAACTAAATGACAAACTTGTCCCCAACTTCTTCCATAAATTCCTCTAGAAGTGTCCAACGAACTTGGTATCCCGATCAGAAATGATACTCCTGGGCAAGCCGTGAAGTCTGACGACTTCCTTGAAAAACAAGTTCACAATATGTGTTGCATCACTGGTTTTCTGGCATGGTATAAAATGTGCCATCTTGGAAAATCTGTCGACTACCACAAAGATCGAATCACATCCTCTTTGTGTTCTTCGCAGCCCCAATAAAAAATCCATGCTCACTGCATCCCACGGCCTTTCTGGCATGGGTAATGGCTGATATAACCTTGTGTTCTGCCTTCTCCCCTTTGTGTGCTGACAAATCCTACATCTGTCCACAATTTTTTTAACATCTGTCCTCATCCCTGGCCAAAAATATGTGCCATTCAACTTTGAGAATTTTTTTTCATGACCGAAATGTCCGACCAATCCTCCACTGTGTTTTTCCTTCAACAGGTTCTCCCTCATGGAGCATTTTGGAATACATAACTGATTGCCCCTGAATAAAAATCCATCCCGGATCATATATTCGGTCCACTGGCTTCTGTCCCTGAGAATTGGATTCTCAGATGCCTCATATGACTCTTTAAAATATGGATCATCTCTGTACATTTCCTTGAGGTTATCAAAACCCAAAGTTTTGAATCTGAATTCCTGCATAAGAAAACATTTCCTACTCAAAGCATCAGCAACTTTGTTAGCAATTCCAAAAATATGCTTGATTACAAAAGTAATATTCTGCATGTATTCCACCCATTTAACATGCTTTTGGTTCAACTTGTCCTGTTGCGTCACGAATTGCAAAGCGTGATTATCGTTGTACAAAACAAACTCTTTACGAACCAAATAATGTCTCCATTTCTTCAGTGCTTGTATGAAAACATAAAATTATTTGTTATATGTTGAGTATTTAACCTTCGCTTCATTCAATTTCTCGCTAAATTATGAGATCAGCCTATCATCTTGGCTCAAGACCGCTCCTATTGCAAATCCACTTGCATCACACTTGACTTGAAATGTCTTGCTGAAATTTGGCAAAACCAAAATCGGTTTCTCAATGATCTTCTTCTTCAGCAAGTTGAAACTCTTCTCTGCTTCCTCTGTCTAGTGAAAATATTTATGTCTTTTCTTCACCGTATCCAGCATCGGTGCGCTAATCCCACTAAAATTTCGGATGAATTTCCTGTAGAAACTATCTAAACCATGGAAGCTCCGAACTTCAAACACACTTTCCAACGATGGCCAATTCTTAATCACATTCACCTTATCCGGATCCATTTTCAACTCATTTGCAGAGATAAAAAAACCCAAATCAATGAGCTCTGTCCTCATAAATGATAATTTCTTTACATTAATTAGTAACTTCTCTTGTTGTAATCTCTTAATCACTGCAGCTAAATTCTCTAAGTGCTCTGCTTCTGTCTTGCTGAAAATTAATATATCGTCAAGATACACAATGACGAATTTCCCAATGAAATCCTTCAGGACTTCATTCATTAGTATCATGAAAGTACTAGGCTCATTTGTTAAGCCAAATGGCATAACAAGCCATTCATACAGCCCTTCATTCATCTTGAATGTTTTCTTCCATTCATCACCTTCTCTCATGTGAATCTAATGATATCTGCTTTTCAAATCAATTTTTGAAAAGAATCTTGCTCCACTCAAGCAATCCATCAAATCATCCATCCTTGGAAATCAGAATCTATATCTAATGGTAATCTTATTGATTTTTCTTGACTCTATACACATCCTCCAACCTCCATCTTTCTTTGGGAAAACCACTGTTGGAACAGCACATGGACTCAAGCTATCTCTAACCAATCCTTTGTCCATTAAGTCCTGGACTTGTCTCTTGACTTATTCACTCTCCTGCGACGTCAATCTGTACACTGCTTTGTTTGGTAAACTGGCTCCAGGTATAAGATCAATGTGATGGATTATACTTCTGATAGGTGGCAATGAACGAGGTAGTTCGTCCACTACTATATCAGCGAACTCTTCCAGCAACTTCTGGATTTCCTTTGGTAAATCATCCACTCTTGTACTAGTTAAAACAATTCTAGGCTTCCTGACCACAACAAATTGTGTGTCTTCCTTCTTCTTAATCTCATTAAGAAGTTCCTTCCCACTCATGAGATGTACAATGTTGTTTACCTCTAGTTTCACTTCTTTATCCTTAATCGGCAACAACATGTGATTTCTCCCATTTTTCTTCAGGGTATATGTGTTCTTTTTCCCATCGTGAATCACATTTCTGTCATATTGCCATGGTCTACCCAGCAATAGATGAAAAACATCCATGGGAATGAAATCACATAATATTTCATCCTTATATCTTCCTATCTTAAATTCAACTAAACATTGTTTAGTGACATTTACCTGATGTCCTTTTTGTAGCCACGAAACTCTGTATGGGCTTGGATGTACGATAGTCTCCAACTCCAACTTTTCTACCATCTCTGTAGAAATGAGATTATCTATGCTACCACTATCCACGATGACTTTGTATACCTTGTCTTTTGTTTTGCAAGCAGTCTGAAACAAACTATTCCTTTGGGTTGGGTTCTTTGCCTCCTTTTCTGGCATTAAGAGAAATTTCCTCATCATCAAGGATCTTCTTCCCTCAGTGTCTTCTACCTCAACATTCCGTCCTTGAGCTTCGGCATTGTGAGTGTCACCTCCTTCCTTCTTTCTATCTGGACACTCATAAGATTTATGTCCATTTTTCCCACAAACAAAACATTTCACTTCACCTCCTCTTCCTCTTCCTCTAGCTCAAGGAAAAGTAATTCTATCAGCATACTGCCCTCTCTATGAGCTTCCTCCTCTCTCATGCTAAGTTTGAGTTTTATTCCCCTCTTATTGAGGTCTCTGAGTTCTGTCTTGGGAAATTTTTTTGCCTATGGATTGACTCCTGCCTCGGTCTCTTTGACCTTGCTTTTGGCTCAGCTTCTCTTCATCTTTCAACGCCATCCGATAAGCATCTTCTACAGTCCGAATGATCATCATGTTGATCTCATCTTGGATGTCATATCTCAGACCATTCATGTACCTAGCAACCTTTTCATCATCTCTTTCCCGATGACCTGCCCTGATGTTTATCTTGTAGAACTCTTCAATGTATTCCTTCACTGACATCACCTTCTGTCTCAAGTTCTGCATCCTCCAAAACAGAGTAATTTGATAATCCTTGGGTATGAATTTTTATTTTATCTTCGCAACCATTCTATCCCAACTCTTGATTTTATGCTTGCCTTTGCAGTGTCTGTCAGCCTACAGTTCATCCCACCATAATGTTGCATGCCCTTTAAGTCTAGTGACAACATGTTTGATGTTCTTGTCTTCCTCGACATCCTCATAGTCAAAGTACTTATCCAGATCTCTAATCCAATCTAGAAGCTCTTCAACATCCAGGTTTCCTTCATACATGGGAATGCCCATTTTTTCTTTGGCACCTATCCTTGCAACAACCCTGAATAGGTGTTCATCTACAACATCTTCAACTACAACTTATTCTCCATGTCCAGCTTCATTTCCACTGTCAGCCTCACTGATATCCCCAGTGTCGACTGTGTGCCTCTGTGTTGTCTCCATGGCATCAAGCCTAGCATGTAGTTTGCGCATTTCCCTTTCCAATACTGGATAAGGCATTGGTCTGTCTCTTCTTCTCGGTGGCATGGCTAAGAAATGTTCCTCTGTTCTCTCTGCTTCAGAAAGAAAAGACTTGTTCTGCAGATATGATACCAAACTGATATGTATCAGAGTGCCCTTTTCGTCCTTTTGTTTCCTCCGTCTGCAATATACAAAAAAAGTCAAGTTCTGATACCACTTTGATGCAGACCTCCCTCTCTCAAACCGAGATCCGCTCAGGATCATTCTAATATTCCCTTGAGTCTAATTAACTCTTTGATTTCCCCTCGAGGAATATCTCATGCACTCACGGCGTATCCACGGGTCCTTCTAAATTGAGCTTGTAAGAACAAACACCAGGCGCCAACCCAAATCTCCTTGACCAAAATAACGTCCTTCACCAAACTGGGACTTTGGGTTTCACGATTTTGCGATCCCTGTTGTCGAGGGTACCTATCTCTACAACCTCTAAAACCCGAATTGCCGAATTCTGATTCGCTCAGCAAAGGTTGGCTTCACAATGGATTTCTCACTTTATGTGGGGTTCGGACTTTGCGACTTCATGAGTCCAGATGCAAGACTCCCAGTCCTTCGACCTCTGAAAACCCAAAATGGTCAAAAAGGTTTGACTCTGTCGATTGACAAAGACACACCACCTGTCAACCACACGGGTCCCACCAAGCGGATGTGCCACGTGTTGCATGAGTCTCGTTCAATCTGACGACCTGTTTTATTTCGGGACTCTGGGTATCGGGAGGTCAGAACTCTCGATCCCAAAACACGACCTCCTCTGATCCCTGACACCCAAAGTGTCAAAATCCTGAAACTCCATGCCAATTTCTATCGCAACTCGCGACTTCGGGACTTTCATTCCACTGCACTCAGCTCCTTGTCGCCAGGATCCCCAAAATGTTGAAATGATCTGATGCTTCACTATCACGATCAATGGTCCACGTTGAGTCTCACCTCCTGAAGGGTGGATTCATCCACTTCTTAATCTCCTCGCAGCTTCACCAGATCCCACGGTCCTCGCAACTTCGCAAATTCTCCTCGGAGAATTCTGACTGCTCATTCCCTCCTTGATAGCTTCTGCGAAATGAAAAAATGTTCTTCACTGGAACTTAAATTCTATGAGGTGACTTTGACCCCATCTCCCTTTGAAGTATTTCAGTCTGCTTCCTCCTTTGAAATGTTCAAAGGTGTTATCCCTCTTGAGCTTTCACTTACAAACTCAACCCTCCAAAAGGGTTCTTGCTCGCACTCCTTGCAACACACCTCCAATTACTCCTGGGTATTTGATCTTTCGACTCTATGCACTCCCTGCAACAGTAGTCCTTCAACTCTCCCTTTGGTTGATAATTTCTAATCTTTCAGCCAGCCTGAGCACACCTTGCACGACTTATGTGCTTCACCTGTACTTCCGCTGGAATGAGAACAATGGTAACCCTCCCGAGATTTCAAAGATAAACTCTGAACCTTTGTCGATGCACACCTTGTGGATGCTTCACTCCACTCCTTTCAGGAACTTCTCTCACTCAGGAAGAGAAACAATTGAAACTCATTCACCTTCTCTCACAGACTTCATACATTCAACATGAAATAATACATTCAACACAACATCAAAAAAAATGCATAATAGAGAGAATAAAACAACGGTAACCCTCCTGAGCTTTTAGAGATAAAATATGAACCTTTGTCAATGCACACCTTGGGGACACTTCACTACACTCCTTGCAGGAACTTATCTCACTCAGGAAGAGAAACAATTGAAACTCATTCACCTTCTCTCTCAGACTTCATACATTCAACATGAAATCATACATTCAACATAGCATCAAAGAAAATGCATAACAGAGAGAATAAAACCACCATAAGCATACCATTCACCATGTATAAATAGAAAACATCATAACACCATGAATTCTGTTTCAAAGCTTCATTCATTAATTCAAAGCTCCTGTACATGGAATTCTCCTCTACAATGCTCTTCTTTTGTGCTATGCTAATGACAATACCATTACAACGATACAAGAATGAGGGTGTCTATATCTTTTTTCCCTCCTATGCTCTAAAATTGTCTAATCTATCATTCAAACTTACCTACTTTCATTAACTGGCTTAAATGCCTTAATACAAAAGACAGACGGGAGAATTTCCCCAGGTCCGTTTACAATCTCCAAAGTATAAATGCGGGTAAGTTCCTCTTAACTATTGCATTAATGATTTTAGTTCAAAATTCAAAACGAGTCTTATGAAAACGTGCTCTTTTTTCTTCCCCCACGCATCCAACTATTTCTTTGGCTTAGTCACGTGCTTTGGCTTTGCACGATGCTCCTGCATCAATCCACAACACTTTAAATGACCATAAGTGTAGCTAATAACTCATTCACAACAACAATTAACCATTCATATATACATAGTTAAGCAAAGCAATTAAATTCATGGAATAACTTAACAAATAGATAAACACTTATCTTTTATAAAAAAAAATTGAAAGCAACATCTTGGGAAGGATATTGCACCCAATCATAAACTTGTTGTTCCATATCTCAACAACAGATCACCCCTGACCTGGGGATACCAATCCAAAAACGAAGGGTGCTTCTCACAATCCCTCAAAACTCCATATCACACAATCCATTGGTTTTCTCCTATCAATATCCCAAAATTCCTCCAGCTCTCTTTCTCTTGACCTTCCCAACCCAAGGAATGTATGCCTTCACCACTCTCAGTCCATTGGGTGTCCCATTCATTTATCAGGGTATCTCTAGCTCAGGTATCTAGGAATATCTTTGTTGGGAAATATCACTGCTACGAAAAATCACCAACAAAAACAACAACAAACACTTGTTGATACAATTTAACTCACCTAGGAGTCCACTCTTTGGGCCTAATAAAATATTTCTTCAATTTACATCTCCAAAATGCTCCAAAATGCTCCAAAAATGGTCGATCATGCTTCATAAATTCCCCATTATTTTTGTTCCAGCTCCCAAGCTCTTCTCCCCTCTTCTCTCCTTGTTGTTCATGTAAAACTGAATGTGAAAAATTGCTTGTTACTACCCATGCATATTTCATCTCTTTCTCCAAGATAGTTGACTGCTCACTCTGTTGAATGTTGATTGTACCTCAACCCCATGCTCTCCAATAATTATAGGATTTGACTCTCACACCCACCCTGTGACAAATATTCAATGCTTGGGATCTCATACACTCAACCAGAAAATAAAAGCTTTCCCCAAATGATAATAAAATTCAGAAATGGTGGTTTGAATTAATAACCATAAATTATTTTCCTTTGGACCCTTTTTGGACACTCTCTAGTCATTCCCCCTCTCTTTTGGATTAATGAACCCCCATATCTATCCATTTCCCAATGGAAAGTATTACATTATATTTATTTACAATTTAGGAAAATACATTTTTCATTTACATTAATTGGTCATAGCCACATTTATATCTACATTATGCATTAATTAAACAAGGKATTATAGTGAGGATGTTACATTCTTCCTCCCCTACAATTTTGAATTGTACGCAATGTAATGCAACATGCCAAAACACATATATTAAATTACATTGCAATACTTAGAAAATAAAAGAAAATTCCACAATCTTTACCATCCAATAGTAGTCCCAACCATAATCYCTCATTTTTATCAACCTCCTGACCCAAGGAATGTGTCCCCTTCACTCCCTTCAGTCCATTAGGCTGCACCAATATTTTATCTAGGTTATCAGAATAGGCGACCAATAATTTCTTAGATGTGTCTCTTGTCACTAGCTGCCCAAAAATGGAGCCTTACGTTTTCAACTTCTATTTTCTTCAAAATTGGAAAACATTTATGAGTATTCCTCCCACATGGTTTGTTCATGCTTCCATGTTTCATATTCAATACCATAGCAGGTCCATTGAACCTTTACCAAATCTATGGATTTGTTCCATGGCACTTTGACTTTCCAGCCCAGGATGCATACTAGTTCCACCGAGAAATCTCTTTGTTTCCGACTTGCATCATAGCCCAATCAATTATGTGGTTAGGATCAAGAACATATTTCTTTAATAATGACACATGAAATACATTTTTCACTCTCATGGTTGAAATAAATTCCAGCATGGATGCAATTGGCTCTAAATTTTCTAATATTTCAAAAATCCCACAATATCTTTTTTCCAACTTCAGGAAACAACCCAATCTTTTCAAACTTATTTTTCTTTTAATTTTTAGGAGAACACTTTCCTCCACCTTAAGATCTCTAAAAAATATGTTCTTGTATACATAACTCATTTGTCTGTCTTGGGTAACCTTTAAATTCTACTTGATTCTTGTCATATGCTTTTCTATTTCGTTTAACAAATCTGGCCCAATGATGGCTTTTTTAACTGGGTTATCCCAACTCACTTGTGTGTTACACTTCCTTACATACAAAGATTCAAATGGAATCATTTTTAATGAGACTTTATACCCGTTATTATAAGAAAAATCCACTAAGTGGATATAGTCTTCACATTTTGATGGTTGATCCATCACATACATCTTGATCATGTCTTCAATTATCCTATTGGTCCTATCTGTTTTCCCATCCGAGTATAGGTGATACGTTGTACTAAGATTCATATTTGTTCCAAATTATTTGAACAAACCTTGCCAAAATTTGGATGTAAACTTCGAATACATGTCATAAACTATTGCCTTAGGAGCTCAATGTAGCCAGGCAACTTTTTTCATGTAAGTATATATAATGTTTGTTTCCTTGTGTGTTGTCTTCATAGGAATAAAATGTGTTTCCTTAGCCAATTTTTCAACCACCACCTTGATGGTATCATGTTGGTTCAATTTTCTAGGAAACTTTGTAATAAAATATACTGTAACCACTTCCCACTAATTCCATTGTAGAATATGCAATGAATATAACAACCCTGTTGGATGTTTGTGCTCTATTTTCACCTTTTGCACTCTAGACACTAGGCTACATAGTTAGCCACTTATTTCGTCATTCTTGGACAAAGGTATCGACTCCTTACATTTGTAATGGATTTCTGATGCCTTGGGTGCCCAACATATCGAATGTTATGCATTTCTCTCAACACTATATTTTTTAGCTCCATGGAATTTGGCACAAACACTTTGCCTCTGTACAAGAGGATTCTATCATCTTTTAATTCATAATTTTTAAATTTCTGATATGAATTTTTTTCTTGTAAGTTTTTCTTTATTTGAAAATAAATCTGATCTAAATTTGTGGCTTCAAGAATTTTATATTTTAAATCTATCTTGTACATGATAATGGTTTAAATATGAAATTCATGAGCTCTTATGCTAATTGCATCAACCACTTGATTTTATTTAACTTTGATATGTTCAATTTTGAAGTCATACTCACTAAGAAATTCCATCCACATAGTTTGTCTAGCATTTAAAGTTGGTTGTCCAAATAATTTTTTCATACCACAGTGGTCTTTCCTTAGCTCAAATATCCTCTGCTTGAGGCAATATCTTCACATTTTTAATGCATGTACAATTGTTGCTAATTTTAGATCATGAGTAACATAATTTCTCTCATGTTCTTTTAATTTTTGGGACTCATAGCATACCACATGTTCTTTTTGATTGAGGACTCCACCAAGCCATTCCTTACATGCATCCATGCACAATACAAAGTATTCATTTGGATATGAAATATTTAATATGGGTGCACTTGTCAAAATGTTTTTCAACTACCGGAAACTATCTTCACATTTCCGTTTCCATTCGAGCTTCACTCCCTTATTTTGCAAAGTGATTCGGCTTGCAATATTTAAAAACTCTTTTATGAATATTCAATAATAACCTGGGAGACCCTTAAATGATCTTACCTCAGTCACATTTCTTGGCATGCAATTTATGCTCCCTCAAAATATTTAGCACCAATCTTAAATGATTATCATACTCCTCCTCATGCTTAGATTAGAAGAGAATATCATCTAGGAATTCAATAACAAACTTCTGTAGGTACTCCCCAAACACTCCATTCATTAGACACATAAAAATACTTGGGGAATTTGATATTCCAAATGTCACTATTGTGAATTCATAATTCCCATACCTTGTTCTGAAATTTTTTGTTGTTGATATCTTCTTCTTTTATCCTCAATTGATGATAGCATGATCTCAAGTCAATCTTGGAAAAAATTATACAACCTTTTAGTTGATCAAATAAATCATCAATTCTTGGTAATGGATGTTTGTTATTTATAGTTACCTTCTTCAACTGTCTAAAATAAACACATAACCTTAATGTTCCATATTTATTCTTCACAAAAAAGAGTCAAGGATCCCCAATATGAGACACTTGGGTGTATATACCCCTTCTTCAAGAGCTCCTCTAGTTGCATCTATAACTCTTTCATTTTTGGTTTTCCCATTATGTAAGGTGTCTTGGACACTCGGGGAGCTCCTAGCTCCAAATAAATAGAGAAATCAGTGTCTCTCTTCAGGGGAAATCCTTGGATCTCGTTAAAAACATCTTCAAAATATTTTAAGACAGGATGGTATTCAAGACTCTCCACTTTATCATTAGTTGTGTCTTCCATGTGGGATGCAAAAAATTGACATCCCTTTATAAAACTCTTTTTCAACTACATATCTGAAATTTCTCTAACAGATATAGCTCTCATAATTCCTTGAATCTTGTCTTACTTCCCTTTATCATCAAGACAATTTACTATATTGTTGTAACATTCTAGGACATCATGGTGTTTTTCCAACCAATCCATGCCAATTAGATAGTCATATTAACCCAAAGGTATAACGTTCACATCTACCTTTTTGTTGATTCCATTAATGTCTATTGGGGAATCTTTAACCAACTCATTGATCTTTCTCTTAGCCCCTATGGATAATTTAACTAACCAATATTTATTATTCTTACTCCTTTGAAAGTGAAATAATTCAATAATTTTAGGGTTTATTTAACTATGGATAGCTCCAAAATCAATTAAAATTGTTATGGAATGCTTATAAATCTTACCTTCCACTTCAATCATGGGGGATTGATACTCTTCTTTCTTGTTATCCAAGATGGAATAAATACTTGGCATACTTCCCCCCATATCTTCTCTTTTTTCATCCTCTTGGATTTTGTGTACAATCCTCACTCTTTCTCCTTTGTGAGGGTAGTTCTTATACAAGTGATTCCCCTCACATACCCAACATTGTACAAGAGGCTTCCTTGGCATTTTCCAAAAAGAATCTATTGTCTTATGTTCATTTTGGACTAAACAACTTTGCTCATTTTATTGATAGTTATTCTTGAGAAAGGGTGGCTTAAAATTTTTCCTCCTTTTCTACCTCTTTCCTTTCATTTTGTCATTCCAAGTCTCTTGAAATAATGAACTCCATTTTCTATGTTCATAGAGATTTCTTGTTCCCTCATGGTCTCCACCAAATAATCGTGGTTATCATATTGTATATTTTATTTGTAGAAGGAGGGTAGCCCAATTTTAAAAACTTTGCGTTTTGACCTTCTCATCTTTTATGAAGTCAAGATACTTCAACAATTCAAAGAACCTCTTATCATACTCACCCATTGTCATGCTGCCTAACTCAAGTTCAAATAACTCTTTGATATTCAACTCACAGTAATGCTCAAACAATTATCTCCCTTTGAAATATCATTTGAACTGCCTCTATGAGAACCTATTCTCATCAAGAGGGTTGGCTTGCTTAAGTTGGTCCCACCACATGGTTTCCTTTCCTTGCAAGTGGTAGGTTTCAATTGTTATTTCTACCCTAGAGGAGTAATCATACAACTGAAAATATTTTTTCATTTCCAACAGATAGGCCTCATCCTCCTCTCCCTTCCTATGCTCACCACTAAAAATTGGTGGCTTGATCTTCCTGAGATCACCTTGCAAGAGGTCTCCCTTAGGCCTTCACCTATGTCTCCTAACATGGGACACACTTGGGATGCTCCCTAGCCCTGAACTATCATGAGCTCTCCTAGTGGATTTCTATGGGGAATGATGGCACTTTCTCCTGCTCCATAACTTCCCATCTTTTATACTATGGGATTCAGATGCTATTACTTGTCTATATCTAGCTTCGTGATTTGTGCCAAAGTACTTATTAGCTTGCTTCTACAACATGTTCAAGCTCTGAAGTATCTCTTTTTGAGCCTTCATATTCTTTTCTTTATCAACTCTATAGCTCTGTACTTCTCTATGCACACTTTTCATAGTTATAGGATCATTCTTGTCCCTTCTTCCATTAGACTCAATCTCACCATTTCCCATGCTGAAATGCAGACCTCTCAATTCCTCTTCATGACTATAGGACCCTTGGGAATATTTTGTTGTGGTGGTTCTCATATAGAAACCAAAATGATTCTCTGAACCTCTAATTTTGTATAAAATGTGCATGCAAACAATTTATGTTAGATGAAAATAAATACATACACAATTGGCAAAATAATGAATAAAGTTTTCTACCATTTAATGCCACCAATCATCTTCCTTTGAGTTGGATGTACATTTTTCTTCTCCAATTAATTTTTCTAGGTTAATATATGGATTCTCCTCCTCAATTGATTTCCATCAACTAATTATTTTCCCAATTCCGAGTTTCAATAAAAAAAATTATGATCTTCAAAAGTTTTGACCAACTTCTCTTTTTCAACTTTGCATGCTATAGGTGTGTTCTTTCCCTGTCAGCACATATTTAGGTACCTAGAACTCAAATATGTCTCTATGGATGATTTATAAACTCCATGATATTTACATACACTGCTCTTGGGCCCAACAATGACTCCTAAGCTAGGAGTTATTCCCTCTACAATAAATCGGGTACTAAATTTTACCCTTGACCGTTTTGGCTCTAAGTTCCTCATACAAGATCCATTTGTGGAATAGTTTAGTTTGTTGGAAAGATCTCCTAGAGATATATCATTTTAAAAGCATAAAATGTGTGTCCCTATGTGTCCTAGAAGGACACATAATTTTGTACTAAATTTATTCTAAAAAAATGTTGTTTAGGCCCTTAAAAATGCCTTGGAAGATTAAGAGCTTCAAAAACTGGAATTTTCATGAAAAAATTCATTAAATTATTGTTGTAATAGTCTTTAGATCCAAGTATTGATAAAAAAATTTGGACTAATCCAAATCATTAATTTTATGTTACTTTCCAAGATGTGACTAGCTTCTGCAAGCCTGTCGAAATCTCTTTCTCGGACTCTTCCTATCAGAGACCTCTAGTGGTTGGATACAGGGATCCCTCCAAAGCCCACGGTATAGAACACTATCGGACCCATCTCATTAGCAATGATGATTTTCCTTTATTATTAACATTTCCAAATACAAAACTCTGATATCATATCATGGTTGTTCTATCAGACTCACCTATCAAAAGCACTCTCCCTGAATGAACCTTTCGATATCCTCCTTCCAAGGACTTGTCAGAAACCATCCTTCCCGGGCCATCATAATTCTCTCTTTTTTGAAGAAATGCATTTGAAAGGTACGTGGCACTCACTAATTCTCCCTTCAATGATAACATCTCCTCTGACATGGAACACTAACCTGGAAACTTATATGTCATTCCCCTTGACCCTCTACCCTTCCAAGGAAACATGCTCATACGATAGATCGAACGGTTAGAAATCATTTCGCTCAACAACTTTGATCATCTTAGGTTCCTAAAAAATCTCACTAGTTACCTCAGTCATATGCCAAAACATTCCCAACTTTCTGAAGGATCACTCTCTAAACACCTCCTATAAATCAAACAATTAGGAAAAGATATAGAAGATATGACGACTCTTGTTGTTTTGGGCTCGTGTCATCGGAATCCTCGCTTCAGACTGAAACTCATCCATGACTCTAATTCCTTAGGAAACCTTCTTTCTGAAGGCCTTTCATAATCCCTTGCTCTGATATTATGTGGTTGAATATCAACCGACGATTCTCAAGGTCAAATTAATTTGGGCCATTGATTACTAAACTTCACAACCGTCATGAAACTCACAGGATTTCGACCCTCTAGGAAAAAATTGACTCTACAACTTGGCATTCGATGCCATGAATTAGCTTATCCAACTTATCTGAAGAAATTAAACTTGAAATCTTCTCAGAAAGTGGGGATTTCACTTTGGTTCCCCACTTTTCCCCAAATTCGTCATAGCATGAAATATGCAACCACGAATCTACTCAATCCATGTTGTATTATGTTCCATACAATCTCAGTGTTGAAACTTGACCTATGATACCATTCTATAGTGATCCTTAACATAGCCAGTGAACATTACTAGATGAAAATACATATAAGAATGAAATTTTCTTTTGCTAATCAAAATCTTGTAGCTTCCTAACTACGATTTAAACACATATTCAACTAATTTATGGTACCCATAATTAAATTCATCTACAACATTTTAAATGACCATGAATGAAGCTAATAACTCATTCACAACAACAATTAACCATTCACATATAAAGAGTTAAGGACAACAAGTAAATTCATGGTGTAACTCAACAAATGGATAAACATTTATATTTTATAAAATGTTTGTGCAATTAGTTGCTTGGGAAGGATGTTCCACCCAACAATAAACTTGGTATTTCATATCTCAACAACAATTCACCCCCGATTTTGGGACAGGGATCCACAAATTAAGAGCGCCTGTCAAAGTATCTCACAACTCCATATCACACAGCCCATTGGTTTTCTCCTACAACTATCCCAAAATTCCATCGACTCTGTTCCTCTTGACCTGCCCAACCCAAGGAATGTACCCCTTCTCTGCTCTCGATTCATTGGGTGTCCCGTTAATTTATCAGGGTCTCTCTGGCTCAGGTAGCTAGGAATATCTCTGCTAGGAACTCAAGGGAACTCACAAACAGAAAAATACAACAGCAAAAACAATAGCAAACACTTGCTTATACAGTGCAACTTCCCAGAATTTCACTCTTGAGGCCTAACAACCTATCTCTTCAATTTCCAGCTCCAAAATTCTCCAAGAATGCTACAATATGATCCATAATTCACCCAACATTGTCATTCCATCTCCTAATCTCTTCTCCCCTCTTCTNAAAATTCCATCGACTCTGTTCCTCTTGACCTGCCCAACCCAAGGAATGTACCCCTTCACTGCTCTCGATTCATTGGGTGTCCCGTTAATTTATCAGGGTCTCTCTGGCTCAGGTAGCTAGGAATATCTCTGCTAGGAACTCAAGGGAACTCACAAACAGAAAAATACAACAGCAAAAACAATAGCAAACACTTGCTTATACAGTGCAACTTCCCAGGATTTCACTCTTGAGGCCTAACAACCTATCTCTTCAATTTCCAGCTCCAAAATTCTCCAAGAATGCTACAATATGATCCATAATTCACCCAACATTGTCATTCCATCTCCTAATCTCTTCTCCCCTCTTCTATCCTTGTTTTTCTAGTAAAATTGAATGTGAAAAACAACTTGTTACTACCCATATGAATTTACTCTCTTTCCCCAAGATAGTTAACTTCTCAATCTACCCAATGTTGACTGTAATCCATCCCCATGCTCTCTAATAACTATGGGATGTGACTCTCACACCCACTATATGAGAGATAATCAATGATTCAACTCTCATATACTCAACAAAAAAATAGAATTTTCCCCAAATGATAATAAAATTCAAAAATGTGGATTTGAATTAATACCCATAAATTATTTCCCTTTGGACCCCTCTTAGACACTCTCTAGGAATACCCCCTCTCTTTTATATTAATCAACCCCCATATTTTTCCATATCGCAACATCTGGTATTACATTATATTTATTTACAATTCAGGAAAATACATTTTTCATTTACATTGTTTGGCCATAACTGCATTTATATCCACATTATGAATTAATTGAACTAGGGTTATAGTCGGGATGGTATAATTTGGGAGCACACCTTGTATAGGCTGAGAGAAGATTTTGTGGTGAAACGAAACACTAATATAGGGTGGGTGATCGCAAAAATCATCTTAGAGTTCACTGTATGAACTATCAAAAACTTGATCGTCAAGGCAATTTGGGCATGGACTTGGTGAAGGTTCAGTAAGGTTGATTGACCTTTCAAAGAGATATTCTAGGTGAAGAATCAGTTGGTTGATTTGAAATGTTCCAAATAANTCATCTTAGAGTTCACTGTATGAACTATCAAAAACTTGATCGTCAAGGCAATTTGGGCATGGACTTGGTGAAGGTTCAGTAAGGTTGATTGACCTTTCAAAGAGATAGTCTAGGTGAAGAATCAATTGGTTGATTTGAAATGTTCCAAATAAGTGCTAGACCTATTGTGAACACCTTCAAGAGATAAGCCACAAAGTTCATTGGGTGGGTTGAGCACTTGGTAAAGGCATATGAGTGCAGGACTTGTCGCTTATCTAACTACAAAATTTATTACAGTGGGTGATTGTGAAGGGGATTACTTTTGGGTTGAAATGAGTTCAAGCACTTGAGTGAGTTGGGTGACTTGATGTGACCTATATAATATATGCAGTAGGGATTTGGTTGGGAATATGTGATTGCTTGAAAGTTCCAATGAAAATGCCAAATTTTGGATGGTTGGAGGATATGTAAAGCGGTTTTGTTCTAGGAGATGGACGGAGACGACAAATAAATCGACAAACAGTTGTTGGAAGTCAACTTGAATGGGTATAATGCATACCAATCAACTTCAATGGTGTTATATTGCATTTGGTATGAGACATTGGATGAGGAAGAGCACACTGTGGTGACTTGCGAATGATTTTAAAGAGACTCATTGATTCGAGAGGGTCGTTAGTTGTGGGTCCTTAATCTTTGAGGTTGGATATAGTTATGGAAGTTGCAAACATAAAATACTAAGTTTGGGCATGAGGATGTGCATGCTTGTAGATTGGTCATGACTTTTGGATTATCTACCTACCCAATTCGAGACATGCAGATCAACATTGCACAAAAACATCAAATTGAGTTGTAGTACAATTGTAGCAATGGGTCATGAGGAGTTAAACACTTGGGGATGAAATTTTGAAGTGAAGTGGGAAGAAACCAGTTTTAGTAGGAAACGAAAATAGAAGAAGAACCAAACAACAACAACATTGAAATGATATAGTGTAGTAGAGTTATGTGAATTTCATCCTTGGAGTTAGGTGAAGCGACTGTATTGAATCAGTAAGAAGATCATGAAAATTTGGGTGAAGTACAGGTTTGTTGGTTTGTGGAAACTTGGTGTTTTCACTTCGAAAAAAATTTTGGGTTTCCAACATGCACGAAACTTGGGGTTTCCAGTAGACTTAGTTGCAATGGGGGCATGAGTTATGGTAGAGACATGGACATCGTAGATTTTTTGGATGTTTCTATGGATGAAAATGACTTGAGGTGGGGGCAGATGTAAGGTGTTTGACTAGAAGGGCCTGAAGACCCTTGCCCAAATCCTTAAGGATATGAAACTTGGGTTTTCTCCGACACCTAAGAGTTGCACTAGTTGGGCCAGGGAGAACCTTGGGCATGCAAACATTCCAAGTGATTTTCCCAATCATGTCGAAAATAATTGTGTGGAAGTGACCATGAGAAGGGCACACTAAATAGATTGGAGCACACTGGTCCCAATGGATGTGATGGTTTGCGAGTGCGTGGGTTTGTTTGGGCATCGGGTCCATGAAGGGGCACAAAAATTCATTTGATCGAGATACACTAGAAGGTTGTGACAGTCCGTGATGGTGACCTTTGGAGTGAATATAAGATAAAAATGGTGCATGACCAAGAAAGGCGTATTTTTACAACAAGAAGAGCAAGATAAAATATGTGATTTTGAGGTAGACTTGGATGAAGAGGTTGGAGCTCCTTTAAGGATCCAAGTTACTCCACATGGGAGGAATTGTGATGCCTTGAGGATATGATGCAGGAGCATCGCCAACAACAAGCAAGCGCAGAGGCGCAAGACAGCTGGGACAAGCACCAACGCATTTTAGCACGTTGCAAAAGTGTTTTGAGATGTTTTGAAATAAATTTGTGGATGTTAATGTAGTAGTTAAGAGGAAGCACACTTAGATATTGTAAACATATCTTGAGCAATCTACTCTCATCTGTAGTAGGTGAAGGCATTAATGCATAATTAATGTGAGTAGGTAGATTTAAATGCAGATTAGACAGTTTAGAGCGTAGGAGGGAAAACCGGCTATAGACACCCTCATCTTATATCATTGTAACATTAGCATAATCAATTGAGCATAGAGCACAGAGAGGTGAAGAAGCAAAGAACTGTATTTGAAAACGCCCATGTACAGAAGTCCTGAATTAATACATGAAGCTTTGATTCAAACTTATGGTGTTGTGATATTCTCTGTGTATGTATGTTGAATGCTATGCTTATAGCTATTTTACTCTTTCTGTTATGCATTTGTTGTTATGCTATGTATGAATGATTTCTTGTTGACTGTTTGAAATCTGAGAGAGAGAGAGAGTAAGGAATGAGTTTCAATTGTTTCTCAACCTGAGTGAGTAAAATTCCTACAAGGAGTGCAATGGAGTTTGTCCGCAAGGAGTGCGTTGACAAGGGTTTAGATTTTTTATCTTTGAAAGATCAAGAGGGATAACATTGTTCTCATTCTCACAGAAGTGCAAGTTAAGTACAGGAGCCGTGCAAAGTGTACGCAGGCCAAGTAGAGTCTCAGAGTTATAACCTGAGGGAATTATTGAAGGAATGTTGTCACAGGGAGTGCACAGAGTTGAAGAGGTTCAAATACTAGAGCGTATTTGGAGAAGTGCCGCAAGGAGTGCACGCAGAAGTTATCCCCAAGAGTACTTGAGGATTTTCAAGAAAGCTCAGGAGGGATAGAGTCTTTGAAGTTATTGAAGAAATGCTCAATAGGGTTAGTGCCTTGAAGTGTTGGAAGGAGGCATAGCAAAATTGTTTTGCAGGTGGACAAGTTCCGTGAAGGAATAGGTTGTTCATTCGTAGGAGTTGTCAAGGAGGAATTGGATGGTTGGAATTCTCTGTGGAGAATTCGTGAAATCCCAAGAGCCATCAGATCTTGTAGAGGAGAAGGGAAGTTACGGTGAGTATTCTTCAAGTGCAAGCTCAGGAGAGATTGGACTGTAGGATCCAATTCGATAGGAGTCATTGGATCACTTGTGAATTCTCACTTCGGGGATTCGCGAGTTGAAGGACCGAAAACCTTGCACCAAGATTCACGAAATCGTGAAGTGCGAAGTCCCGACAGGGAAAGAAGTTTCTTTATGGGGACGGCATTAATAACGAGTCATAATTCACCATTTCAGCATTTCGGAGGATAGGAGCTCGAGATATCTATTCTGGGGTTCCCAAAATCGCGAGATGCGATATAAGTACAGGAAAAGGATGTCGTCAACCATTTCAGCGGATCGACATTTCAGGTTTTGGCAGTTGGAGGGTCGATACTTTTGTCTCGAAAGTCCCGAAGTCACGAGTTGCAATAGGGAGTAACGAGGAGTTCGAGATCTCGGCACTTCGGGTGTCCGGATAAAAGGGAGGCAGCGCTTGGGGAGCGAAGTCGTGAAGTTCCAAAGATAGGCACGAGAGACACGTGGCAGAACCACAAAGTGGGCCCAGGTGATAGACAAGTGGACCCGTGTTGCCCAGTGAAAGGAGTCAACACTCTGTTGACTTCTCGCGCCTCGGGGATTCTTGGAATGAGAGCATGGGAGCTCGACGCTGAAACTCGCAAAGCGGAGAGTAGTGGGAGGTGCTAGTGTCAAACCTAGCCGATGGTCACACGCGGAGGGCCCTGACAAGGGGAGGAGCCATACCCATATCGGTACTTTGGGTATCGTGAATTCGGAAGACGAAGAGTTGAGAGACTTGGAAGGAGAAGGTGGAGCTCGCACCTAGTGTTGTTCGCACAGGGGAGTTGCCAAAAGGACCTGTGGATCGATAAACAAAGATTCCAGTAGGGAATCGAAAGAGCCATTTCGGCTCAAGGGGAAATCGAATGATCCTGTAGCAGACCTTGACCTGAGGGCCGATAGAGGGTTGGGGGTTTGCAACAAGTGGTATCAGAGCGCAAAAAGATTTCTTTGCTTTCTGTATCAGGGAAAAAAAAGATTCACCATGCCGCCGAGAATAAGAGACAGGAAAACACTTGATCCGCTAGAGGAGAGGGAAATGGCAGGAGAAAGGGGTAGGCAGGTGCGAAATCCAGCCATGGAAAGAGAGATGCATAACATACGTGCCAGACTCGTGGACGTGGAAATAAAATAGCGGCACACAGCCGATGTTGGAGATGTCAGTGAATCTAAAAGTGAAGATGAAGCTGGACATGAAGGAGAAGAAGTTGTAGCAGAAGATGCAGCAAATGAACGCCTGATTAGGGCTGTTGCAAGAATGAGTGCTAGGGAAAAAATGAACATTCCAGTATATGAAGGAAACCTGGATGTTGAAGAGCTTCTAGACTGGATTAGAGATCTAGACACGTATTTTGACTATGAAGATGTCTAGGAAGACAAGAAGGTCAAACATGCTGTCACAAGATTGAAAGGACATGGAACATTGTGGTGGGATGAAATACAAGCTAACAGATGTTGCAAAGGCAAGCAGAAAATCAGAAGTTGGGATAGAATGGTCGTGAAGATGAAGGCGAAATTCATACCTAAAGATTATCAAATCACTCTGTTTCAAAGAATGTAGAATTTGAGACAGAAGCTGATGTCAGTGAAGGAGTACACTGAAGAGTTCTACAAGCTAAACATCAGAGCAGGTCATCATGAAAGTGATGATGAAAAGGTTGCCAGGTATATGAATGGTCTGAGATATGACATTCGGGATGAGATGAGCATGATGATCATTCGGACCATAGAAGATGCTTATCAGATGGCTCTGAAGGGTGAAGAGAAGCTGAGCCGAAATCAAAGTCAAAGAAGCCGAGGCAGAAGTTAGCCCAGGGGAAAAACAATTGTCCAAGATAGGAGTCAGAAGCTTAAGGAAGAGTGGAAGAAACCTCAACCTCAACTTGAGAGAGGTGGAAGCTCACATAGAGGGTAGTATACTGAACAGACAAGACAATATGTTGATAACAACACTTTTCCTCACACTAGAGGAAGAGGAAGAGGCAGAGGTGGAGTAATAAAATGCTTCACATGTGGAAAGAATGGACACAAATATTATGAATGTCCAGATAAGAAGAAAGAAGGAGGTGAGACTCACATTGCCGAAGCATAGAGGCGGAATGTTGAGGCAGAGGATGTTGAAGGCAGAAGATCATTGGTGATGAGGAAGTATCTCTTAACGCCAGAAGAAGAGGTGGAGAATCCAGTGCAAAGGAACAATCTTTTTCAGACTTCTTGCAAGACCAAGGATAGGGTATGCAAAGTCATCATGGACAGTGGTAGCACAGACAATCTCGTTTCTACAGAGATGGTAGAAAATCTAGAGCTAGAGACTATTGAACACCCAAGTCCATACAGGGTTTCGTGGCTACAAAAAGGACATCAGGTAAATGTCACTAAACAATTTTTAGTTGAATTTAAGATAGGAGGATATAACGATAAGATATTGTGTGATGTCATTCCCATGGATGTGTTACAGGTATGAACTTACTGAGAGGGGGGGGGTGAATCAGTTAGTTTAGATTATTAACTATTTCTCTTCTCTTTAACTTTGAATCATTATTCTTAATGGCAGTGAGTCTTTACTGTGAAATTCAGAGTTATAAACATAAAGAAGATAACATAAAGAATAGCAATCACACACAGTATTCACTCACAAGTATGAGACATAGATTTTTCAAGAGGAAACCCAACCAGGGAAAAAACCTCATCTTCTTAATATGTTAAGCAAGCTCCAACTGCGTTACATCTCATCTTTTATGAGCACCAACTCATAGAGGCTACAACCTCTGATTGCTAGCACCAACTGGCCGAGAGCACCAAATCCCACAGAATCCCAGCACCCACTGGGTGGAAGCACCGACTTCCTTTTTTTACTTCAGCACCAACTGAGTGAAGGCACCAACCTTCAGATTCTAAAAGCACCCACTTGCAGAGAAAGAGACATTCGTCTCCCTAGCACCACCCTACCACCCTAATTTTCCAAAAATAAATATTGCTCAAATCAACTTGTTCATTTTGATATATCTTGCTTACCCTTTCTACTGATCTACTCTGCATTCTTCACTGTCTCTGATCTACTGCTCTGCTTCATCGTCCTCTGCAGCCCATTCTCAGCTTCTTCTCCTATCACGCAGATTCTCCTCTCACTTTTCTCACCTGCAGAGCTCTCTCTTCTTCTCTCTTTGGAACTAAATTCATCTCTGTTCCAGCGCATTATATAGATTCACCACATGCAGAGGTTTTTCTTGCGTTTCTGCAGTTTCCCTTTCTTTCATTCTTTCTTCTGCTTTTCGCATGCTAGCATTCTCCCTGATTTTTTGAACTGGCTCTTTGCATGCTTCCTCTACGCATGCCACATCATGCAACGTTGTGTTCTTCCTGTCTTAACTTCCAGTCTATTTTTAGACTAAAAGTCCTTCCGCTTTTCTCAACTCCAACTGCAGTTTCCCTTTCTTTCATTCTTTCTTCTGCTTTTCGCATGCCAGTATTCTCCCTGATTTTCTGAACTGGCTCTTTACATGCCTCCTCTACGCATGCCACATCATTCTCCCTGATTTAGCGATGTCAAGCTCCGTTAATTGTGCATTATAGTCATTTGATGTTGGCCACACCAATCGCGTTGTGAATGGCATCATTCGTGTTGTTTCTTAAAGAAAACGATTGGTAACTTCTGCTGCTAGTCATGACCGTGGCTAAGGCGTTCATTTTTATCAGCAAAGATCCAGCGTTGTTTCAGCATAGTTTTTCAGCATTGTGTTTCATCCCAGCACTGTGTTTCAGCATATGTAACATTATTGTGTTTCAGCTATTACAGCACTGTGTTTCAGCATAAGTTCCATCTCTGTTTCAGCATTGTGTTTCTGCATCTGTGTTTCAGCATCTGCGTTCCAACATCTGTGTTCCAGCATTTGTGTTTCAGCATTTGCGTTCCAGCATCTATGTTCCAGCATTTGTGTTTCAGCGTTTGTGTTTTAGCATCTGTGATTCAGCTTCTGTGTTCCAGCTTTGTTTCAGCACTGTGTTTCAGCTTCTGTTTTCCAGCATCTCTTGTGCGTGCTTTATAACCAACCGATTGCCATCAATGACAACCTTGACCATCTGACCAATTGCCATCAATGACAACCTTGACCATCTGCGTCATCTCTGCTATAGCCATATTTCCAACAATCTCCCCCTTTGGCATTGATGGCAATATGTCCTTCATTGCTCCCCCTTTGACATCAAGGGCAAAGCGTTAAACTGTTCTCCTCAAGCTCCCCCTGACTTTGTGCACTCAACGATAATACCTGGGAAAGGTATCAGCTCTGATCTCTATGTATTGTCACTTGCTGCCATTTTATCATGTTCAGTAACCATGCTTCTTGTGAAAAGATCCTTTGGACCTGCACTCCTTTAATCAATCATCTATGCTCTGTACACATCTGCTCCTGCCAATTACTACCTGAGTTACGTTCGGTCAATCGTGACTTCATCTTTCAATCCTGTGTAGACTATATGGAGAGATGCCAACTCCCTTGTCTGG
>JASDQU010373527.1:153742-167355 GCA_032191745.1 Picea mariana
TGCGTTTTTATCAGCAAAGATCCAGTGTTGTTTCAACATAGTTTTTCAGCACTGTGTTTCAGCCCAGCACTGTGTTTCAGCATATGTAACATTACTGTGTTTCAGCTGTTACAACACTGTGTTTCAGCATAAGTTCCAGCTATGTTTCAGCATTGTGTTTCTGCATCTGTGTTTCAGCATCTGTGTTCCAGCATCTGTGTTCCAGCATTTGTGTTTCAACATTTGCGTTCCAGCATCTGTGTTCCAGCATTTGTGTTTCAGCATTTGTGTTTCAGCATCTGTGATTCAGCTTCTGTGTTCCAGCTTTGTTTCAGCACTGTGTTTCAGCTTCTGTTTTCCAGCATCTCTTGTGCGTGCTTTATAACCAACCGATTGCCATCAATGACAACCTTGACCATCTGACCGATTGCCATCAATGACAACCTTGACCATCTGCGTCATCTCTGCTATAGCCATATTTCCAACAAGAAATACCTGGGCAATCTGGAGATAAAATTACAGGTCATTCTGAAAGAAATTGTCGGTCACGTAGAAATCAATTTATTCTAGAAAATATTTACCTCAACAAAGTAGCATTCAATGCTTTAAAGATAAGTTGTTAATACTATCAAAATATAGATATCAAGTTTAATTGAAATCATACAATGTGAGGTAAAAACAAGAACTTACCTAGCACTGAAAAAAGGAATACCAACATTTAGTTATGCAATAAATATAATCATTAAAGAGGAGAAGAAAAGAGGGGAGACAATGAAGATAACATGGAAGAGAGAAGAAGGGCCATAAGAAGAAGAAGATGGTGAAAAGAGGAAGAAGTAGGGGTAAAAGAATATGAGTGGTAAAGGAAGAGGAAAATGAAGAAAGGGGAAGAGGGGGAGAAGAATAATAACATGAAGAAGAAGGAAGGGAAAAAATAAAGAAGTGGGGGGAGGAAAAATAAGAAGAGAGAGGTGAAAAGGAAAAAAAGGAAAGAAGAGGAAGAGGGCAAGAAAATATTATTTTTATTTTGTTAAATTTATTCTTCTTGTTTCTACATTTTTACATTTAAAACCCTACCTATAATAAGTATGCCCATAAATCTCAAACCCTGCCCTCCAAAACCATAAACTTGCAATTAATATAGAAACTTAGCCACAAAACCATAAATCTACATTAGAATGTGTTGGTGCATAATTATTTGTGCACATAAATTAATTATTTTCACACATGTAACAATAAATTACGCTCAATAAATAGCTTTGTAATTATAAAAATAAGCATTACAGTTATCAAGATAAGATTGTCTTACTTTAGTTAACTTATCTTGATCTTACCATGCATTGATGGATCCCAAGTTGAAGTCAGCTTAACTTGGAGCATCCATATATTTTAGGCAAAGCCGGTTGAGTTGTGGCTTAGTGAACTGCAAATAATTGAGAAGTTAGCATGCAAGAATTTTTCTCTATAAAAAGAACTTGGGTCCTCATTGTAGATAGTTGATTGTGTCGAGAAATATCTCATGTCTTTTGTGAGTTTGTTGTGTTACTATGATCCCGTGACCATGCACTGTTTCAAACATGGTATCAAAGTGGTTACGTGTAGTCTTTGTTTATTGAATGAGATATATTATTAGCTTCTAAAAATTGATTACATTGGTACTTTTCATATCCACACATTCCAGTGTCTTTTGTAGATAATGTAATTGCACAGTTGCATCGAGAGCCCTCAAATTAGTTAAGAATACTTCTCATTTCAATGAAATCAAGTTTTTATTGCGCCATATTTTCACATTTTGCTCATTCCTAACCTGGGGCCCATAAGTATTCTTTCAATTTTTTTAATCTTTGAAATTTTATTTTAAATCCCTCCAAAACAAATTGGCCCTCCCCTAGTTTTTTTGGTGTATTCTGCATTTTTCAACCATTTTTCATTGGATTGTACCCCTTTTTTGATGCCCTCCCCCACTTTTATGGCACCCTCGTGTCAACCTTGTCCTCCATTGCCATTTTAAGGCACCTCTCCCCTCATCGATTGTGAATTTTCTACCATTGTTGCCTTCAGTACCCACTTCCTTTCAGTGGAAAACTCTGACTCTATTGGAATCCTCCAACCTTGTCGACATCATGACCTCAACACATACCTATAGTTGTCAACCCCTTATACCTCCTACCAACTATCTTATACCACCCAATTGCCAATGTACACTCCTTTGTCCCTTGCCTTGGAACTCCTATCATTGACCCTTAGTGCTACTACTGCCTAACTATGACAAATCCTCCATGTGGATTACCACTTTGACCATAATTTAGCTACGTCACCTCAAACTACGACATGGCCATCACAGAAAACACCATGTAAGCAACCACTTCAATCATAGTGTCACATGGTGTAGCTATATGTATGCCACGTTAATGGGTCGTGTGACCCTTTTTTACCTAGTCATCTACAATGTCAACTCAGTCGATACATTCAATTGGCATAGTCAGTGTCACATGGACCAATCAAGGATTGTCATGTGGCACTACAAGACACCTTGCAAGGTTTCACATTTGGAATTTGAAGGGGTTTGTAAAACTACTCTAACTTTGCCATGTGAGCTTGGTTTTTAGAATGTTTTTGAGTTCTCTTCATAGAGACATAAGTCATTTCAGTAATATTTGTTGTTTGATGCAACTGGAGTTGTTTTTTTAATATAAAAATAGGCCTAATCCCTATTTTGGAGACTACCCATTGGCATAACTTCCTCATACATAATCAGTTTTAAGTCCCATGTTTTAAGTCACCTATTTTTTTGAGCTTTGCGCAGTGGTGTATGCCATTTTAATTCATTATACTTTTGATTTATGATTTACAAAATGATTCCTACCCCCATAATATTCATTTGACAAGCACCAATTATTACTCTTAAAAGGCCTACATGGAGGATTTACTCAAAAGTTAATGTTTGTATTGAATCACAATTGGGATAGATTTGCACCATTGGATTATGAGAGGCTTGTGAAATGGTTAAATCGCAAAAATGAAGTAATATGCCTCATTGGTGTTTCCATATATGAGAACTTGAAATCTTGTATTCAACCCCTTGATAGATAGCAGGAAGCATGGTTAAAATCTAAGTACCTCTTTGGGAAAATGAATTTAATTTGTGCTCGTGAGTTGGAAAACCAACTCATTTGACTTGACTTTGCAAATTTCTCAACAATCGAAGAGTACATTTCCAATTCAAGCTCTTGAGGCTTCAACTTAACAATCATGAAATCATTGAGCCCAATGATCAAGCGACGTTGACTATACTTTCCAAGTTAAAACCCCCTTTTGGTATTATGTCTCTACTTTTTTTTTCCACTAGAGATGCGTTAGGTGCAAAATATATCATGCCTACTTTCGAACTTTTTTGTGAACAATTAATAAGAGATTAAGATAAGCTCTTGCACATGGGTGTGCTAGATACAGGTTATGAACAAAAAGCTTTGTTTGTTCATGACAACAAGGTCAATAGCCCCTTCCGCAACTAGTCCAAACTATCCAAAATGAACAAGATTTCCAAGTCCAATAAGGGGGAGGGATCTAGGGAGAAGAACCCATCCATGACTTATTCATTTTGTGTAAATGATGGACATATCAATAAACATTGTTGGAAGAAGACACAAGCATTGGATGTGACCATGAAGAAATTCAACATTCAGTCATACTCTTCCTCCTCTTCTTCTCCTTCTAAACCACATGTTATTTCTATTGTTGCATGTACTCATAACAACGAGGGGATTTTGAGCTTTGGGGACTCTCGTCATATGTCCAATGATAGGATTTTTTTCTATTGTTCATGATTCTACATCCCAACAAATTGTTGTTGTTGAGAGTTCTCATTCAAATGTTGTATGCACAGGAACTATAAATCTAACTAATGGTAAAATCAACAATGTCTTCTATGTTGCTACCCTATCAACAAATTGCTCGATAAAACATGGTATTTCCACGTACTATGAATACCTCAAGCAACCACTTGCACAACCAAATCAAAGATTCGTACACCAATGTTTTATGTGGTTAAAACCCTTGAAGAGGGAAACAGTGCACAACCCCAGTCAATGCAAACACTTGAGGCAATATATTAATGCAAAAGAAAAATATCGTACATAAGAATTTCTCATACTTGATCTTCAACAAATGACCCTCCATACTCTTTGAATATAGATCATGTATAGGTGTTATGCATGAATCAATATAGTCGTTAATGTCTAGGAGAATATGAATCGTCAGATCACTTTATGTCTAGAACATATCCTGACCATGGGATTACATAAACACAAATGCGTACTAAAGAAACACACTTTTACCTAAAGACACATTAGACTAAGTTGATCTTAACTAACTTCTAAGTGTCTAAATATCCTAACAACTCCCCATCGAGAACAACATGGGATAGGATTGAAGGGTTTACAAAGGTGACACAATAGGACAAGGAATGAGGCATTATAGTCTATCCCACCTTAATGCCAACTTCCTAAAATTGTAACATGGATAAAAGTTTAGAAAACTTTCTATAAGAGATAGTGAAAATGTCTGCAACTTGATCATCTGTAGGGAAAAAGAGCACTTCGAGAACATGATCTTGAATAAGATTTATGATGAAGTGCATGTGTAGCTAAGTGTGTTTGTTGTGATGATGTTGAACTATATCTTTGGCGAGCTTGATGACACTCTAATTGTCAAACAAAAGGGTGGTCGAATAGTGCTACTAGAATCCAATATCTAAAAGGATTTGTCGAATCCATAAGGCTTATTCACTTGCATTAATCATTGCTCAGTACTTTACTTCTACTAAAGAAAGAGCAAGAGCTTGTTGTTTCTTATAAGCCCAAGTGACATGTCTAGAAAAAATACTAAAAACATAACCTAAAGTAGACTTCTAATCATTAGGGTCACCAACCTAATTGAAATCAATGAAACCAACCAACAAAGGAGCCCCCCCCCCCTTAACTTTAATGTATCCCAAATTGAGTTGTACTATGGATATATTGTAGTATCATTTTTGTTGATTTCTAATGGCTCTCGTGGGGTGTTTGCATATACTGGGTAACAAGACCAACAACATGTTGACTAATTTTCATGTGTCCCCTTCTTTTACTTTTGTTCCATACATAGAACCCTTTCTCCACGCATTTTTCCTTTGTTTATACTTGGGAACTATTATAGCGCAAGTTGTAGGTTGGGGAAAGCCCGACCCAACCACAAAGAAAGAGCTACAACTTAGGAATCCTACACCCAATGTCACCTCGATGTAGGTCCCACACTTCAAGGGTGACTAGGTCACTATAGGGAGGTGATCCCGATGACCCTAGGGGGAATGAGATGGATATGGATAGAGAAGGAAGTGAAGCCCCTAGAGTTCAAGTTTATGTGGAGTGAAATGTGAGAAAATATGCCTTGTAAGTCAAGTGATTGTTGCCCCAAAGGTGTAGTACTTCTCTGAATGATTGTACTTGTCCGAGACACAAGAAAATCCAACTTGCAATGATATACATTAGTATGGATCAGCAAGTTAAGCTTGATGTCCCTAATCTGCAGCAATAGATGATAGTTTATATCAGTAAATAAAGAATCTAAATCATCATGCAAGGATCTAAACTAGTTAAGCAAATCAACATCAAGATTAGCAATGAATATAGGCTGAAAAATGGCACTTTGAAGTTGAATAAAGCAAGTTGTTGTAACATGTATATTTTTGCATAAAATTGCAGCCTTATGACTGTAGCTTTCAATCACTTATATCCGCAAATTACACCATCAAAATATGCCAAGAATTAGCCCAAAAGATGCGCCCTAATTAGTGGAGTTAGTGTGCAAAATTTAAGAGCTAGTCTAGGGTTAGTTTAGGAGTTATGTTTAGTAGTTTATCTAGGTTAGATCAGCCCTAACAATTGCAAGTTAGGGTTTGTAACAACAATTAAAGTAGTGGGAGAGAGGGGATGCCCTAGTAGGGGAAGACTCCTCTCAACGAGGCAAACCAACTCCAAGCAAGAGACCTTTCAAAAGATAAAATTTCATGTTTCCCAAGGCAATGGTTTTATATCTCCAATGCAAAAAATATATGACTAGTGCCTTTATTGTTGGGTTAATGGAGTCAAATAAAATAAAGAGCTAGAGAAGATACCTCCTCGGGTGTAAGCCCTTTTACTTCCCAAGGTAAGTTTCTCAAACTAGGGCTTAAGCTAAGAGGGTGTGTGCCATTATACTTCTCTTAGCAAACCCTTGTTTAACCAATAACATGAAGCATAAAATGATGAAGAATATGGTGGGGGTGTATGCCCTTATACTTCCCACCTAGCTCCTAGCACAAAAATCCTTGACTTGAAAAAGAATAATAGCACAAGAGTAAAAGACCATACCAAAATCAAGAAAGATGTTAAGATAATCCACCATAAAATCTAGAAAGCATTCATCCAAGGCTAGCACCTCACTCCTCCATCAACCATTCATCAAGATAGGCATAAAAAAGTGCACAAGAGATGAATAGATACAAGTGTAGCAAAAATTTCAAACCAATAATTCTCACAATGAAGGAGATTTATGTTAAAATGAGATCTTATGATCTCTTTTTTATACAAATGGCACCAAGGTGACTTGTCCACAAATTAAGGGGTAAACCACAAGACTAAGGGTCAATAACCCTAATATTACCTCCTTTAACAAAGTAATATTAAATAATTCATTTAAAGTTTCACTTTTGCACAAATAAACCCTAATTTTACATGGACGTCTCCCCTTTAGGGGACGTTTTACCACTTTAAAGAAGTCGTTGGTGTTGGAGAAGCATGGGTAGGCCTCCAAAGGCCATATTTCAAGAATCTAGACAATCTCATCATGGTGAAGATCCTCTTCTCTTCAAAATGTCCATGTGTTAATGAGTGGCACCTCACCACCAAGCCCTAACCCCCCCAAGTGGTGTCATGCCTCTAGGAGTGACGTTTTTCCTCTCCTAGGCAAAACGTTTGGCATTTGGGGGCTAGGCTATGTCATCCAAGTCAATCTCAAGGCCTTCCAAGTGTGATCTTTCTCATTCAGCATGCGGGGCCTTGGCATCCAACCTATGGGCTTGTAGCCCCATGGAAGCCCAAGTCAGGCTTGTTCTCTCAAAATTGTCCACCAACTAGGTCTTGCAAAGACAAATGAGCACGCCCTCCAAGGATCTTAAGTCATAACATCATGATAAGTGAAACCAATCAATAAATGAGCCACCTAAGCATGTGCATCAAATATTGCTATATCAAACAATTAAATGCTCAAAGACAATATGCGACTTGTCAAGCTTGAATATGGGAGGGTTGACAAGGTGTCATATTGAGTATATCTTGCCTTAGGTCAAGGAGAGTCTCCAAGAGATCCCTCTCTAAGCCATGTAAAGTGGATGAAGTGGTTGGGGTTAAGACTCAATGGGCATAGGGCTCATGACATATAAGGGGTCATAGTGTCTCATTCGTGAGTGCCTTTGTAGAGGGTGTGTGGTACCTTCGTCCGCAATGCACTTTTTCCAAGCCCATCAATTTCCTTTTATCTTTCTTTCTTTGTATTTTCTTTCAATATAGCATAAGTAGAGGTTGAAGGTCACTGCCCTGGCATGGTGACCAAATCATGGCAATGTCACCCACAAACACCTAGTGGAAATGAGAAGGTTGCCTCGTGATGGGATCTCCTTTCTCTTGGCCATGCAACTGAGAGCCATTACCCTATTTTGGTGACCAGATGATGGCAATTTCATACCACTAGATATGCATGGATGTGATAGGTCAGCTCGTGACGAGACCTCCTATCCTTCAACTAACCTTTTAAGCATTCTTTATTATATTGTGGGTCCCCTTTACTCAAAGATAAGCATTTCACTGCTTTCTTGGGTGATCCCTGGGTGAAGCATCTAGAAGGTTTATACAAGGCTTTTATCTTTCACCCAACATCAATCCCTCTAGGCCTTCAGCCCCTTCTTCCCATAGAATGAGGGAAAACCCCTTCTTGGGTCAATACACCCTAAAATCCCAAGAGATAAGGAAATGGAGGGGAATAATGACAAAAAGTGGTAAGTATGGTCGGGAACAGTACGATGGATCTATAAGGGAGTTCCTAGTAGCAAACCCATTCCCAAGGAAAACCACTTACTAGGGCACAATGTCAACAACCAAGGTGAAGCAAGGAAAAAGAGATAATGTCCAAGCATGTATCATGAAATCTAGAGCAATCTAAGATACTACATACTTAACTGGCATAAATATTGAAATGAAGCTCACCACAATACTGACTTGAACCTCATGGAGCAAGTCCCACTGCCTTCCGGAAGCCAGTTGATGTGGTGGATGCCATCTAGAAATATGTGACCATGCGTGGTGGCGAGAGGGGTTTCCATATCTGCAAAAGGGTATTGTTGGTCATGTAGTCTCTCGACACTCCATATCTACAACCCGAGGGCCTCGAGACATAATTTCCTTAGTTATCCACAAAATGGGGATAACAGGAACATAATTTCACAACACTTAGTTGTTTTATTGATTTGTGCGGGATTCCCTATCCCATGCAGAAATTCGCTTTTCTATAACAATTTCCCCGCACTCTGCATAAGTCATGTCCTACAGAACCCAACACTTAGTTTCATTTCAAACTTCCCTTTGTGTAGAGTACCCATCATCTCTCTTCTCTCTGCACAAAACCCCTTCCCGCACACGTATTCTCCTGCACAACTATTTTGTGGGACACCTTGCATATCTCACTCTCTGCACTCACCATACCTCCGCACCTCTGCACTTTCATGCACTTTTCCCTTCTGCACTACAAATGTTATAAGGATTTATCTCTCTCTATCTATACTTAGTGAAATGTATACAAACATCATGCGCCTTGCATGTTCTTCAAAGGTCACTTATTGCACATTAATGAATTATGGTTTGTAAGGTAGAGGGAGGTGATGCAAGCATGATGTCAATTAATTATCTCGATTTTCAATAAATCTCTTTCTTTTTCAAAATAACTTCCATTTGTTGTTGCCCATATTTCGAAAAGAATTTGTACGTATGGAAAGGATGTTTGAACAAATGTAATTTATGCATGTAGCATTTAAATAGGCTTAGGCTCTGTGATTCATAAGTGATCGTATCATGTATATCAAAGTGCATTGGAAGAATAAGGAATATGGCAACTACAAGAAGGAAATACCCCTTTTGTGGAGATACTAGTAACTCTCTCGCCCGCCAAGACAAAGACTTTCATTGGTCTATGGCATATCAATGGTATCATAGCTTAACTCCTGAACATAAGAAAAATAATAAAATATGGACTATAGGCTTGACAAATGTTGGTTGTATGTCAGAAGATTTTGACTTAAGGGAGCTAGTTTCCTGGTGTGCTCATTTATTTGACCCAAAAAGCAGAACAATTTGAGTATCATTCGAGGGAAAGAACCTTGTTTTATTAACTCCAAAAATATTTGAAGGAATGCTTTGAGTTCCTACTTCCAATAAAAGTATTAAACTTCCAGAAGCTAACTCTTTCATGGATTCTCAAGGCAGTGGAGCGAATTTGTTAAATTATTTTATGCATCCATCCACATAAATGTCGTTCGACCTCTCAACCATCGACATATCTCTATTGGCAGAGCCATACCATGATTTTTCATGGTTGTTCGCATGGTTAATGGGAAGATATTCCACTTCTCACAATCCCAATTCAGTCTTGTATGTATTGCACTTTTCTTTTCAAAAAGAAGTCATTTTCAATTGGGCTGAGGTAATCTAAAATGAGATTTCCTTCCAACTGGCCAACTATCTAAAAACATAGAGATTTTTTATGATTGTGTATCTAGTCCTCACAATTTCCTATTGTAATGTCTTTAAGGGGTTACCCTTAAGAGAAAATTTAGATGTTGATAATGAACCAGTTCAATTATGGTACCCTATTATATGGAAACATAAAGTACCTTTTTCATTTCCTCCTCATTCAAGATAAATTCCTTAAGGAATTTAGATATATGTTGACTCGAGTCGAACCTAGAAGGATAACTCAAGAAACATAAGATTTTCTCAAAGGAAATGGAGTTTGTGTTGACTTGGTGGTCAACACCTCCTTCGAGACTCATGACATGGTTTAACAACCTCCCATGGATCTTTTAACTCTAGCGGTTGTATCGAAAACTAACAAGTTGAACTTTTGGTTTAACGTCAACTGTGGGCCAACAATTTGTATCATAGCATGTTCCTTCAGAAACAATTTAACCACTAGAAGGCAGATCTTGAGCACATATGGATTGCAAGGAAGGTCTCCCTACAAATAGAGCTCCTTTGTTCAATGGAACAAACTATGTATAATGGAGCATAAGAATGAAGACATATTTGATGGCCCTTGGGTTTGGTATCTAGGAATCAGTCACAACAGGTTATACACATGAAGTTGGGAAGGAATCAAGTGAGCACAATGCAAAAGCAATAGATGCAATCTTGAGTGGCCTATTAGATTATGAGACTGTCGTGGTAATGCAATGTACATCAACCAAATGGATTTGAGACAAGCTACAAAACATTTATGACGAGAGATCCAGTGATTGTTCCAGTTATGAATCAAAGATAGAAGAAGCACAATTTGTGAGAAAGCTAAAAGGAGGACCTAACAAATACAAAGAAAGGGAAGATAGTGATGATGAAGAATAATCTATCTCCATAACCATGGAAACAAAACCCGTTGATGAAGAAAATGAAGATAATCAGAAAGAAAATCCAGATTTAGAGGAAGTGAATCTTGCAGCTGAACTCGTTAATGCCTTGGAAGAAATAGACAAACTCGGGAGAAAGAATATAAAGCAGAATGAGAAATTGTAAAAACATGAAAATAAGGATCACGACCTTGAAGAAATAGAGAAGACAATTATCATCTCGAAGACTCAACTAGAAGAGGCAAAAATGATAGAAGAATCGGTGAGAAGTCATCTAAAAGAAAAGGAAGAAAATAGCGAGAAGCTAGAAGTTTGAATAGTTTTCTCGAGAAAGGAACTAGAGAAAACAATTGATCAGTTTAATATAAGCTTGAAGTTTGGAAAGAGTACTGAAATATTATATAATATTCATAGTTGCCAAAGGTCACCATTCATCAAGGCAAGTCTTGGCTATGACAAAAAACAAATGATCCTCGAGGGAGATGCAAGCACTAATGTAACAAAGCCATTTGAAAAGGAAAATGAAGAAAATCTTAAAAGCTATGCTAATATTCTAAAATGCTCCATCAACGATGAAAGCAATGACATGAATGGAAATGATGACCAACATAAACTTGATTCTTCTCACAAGAACAATAAGAATGAGTCTAGAAAAGTTGTTCCACCAAGAAGGCCTTTCACAACCTAGTACCAAAATCTCTTTCTCGACTATTGTTTTTCTTGCAATAGTTTTGGTCATAAAGCAATAGATTGTAGAGCTCATACAAGAAGTGACCATGTGAGAAACATAAATAGAGGTCCTTACAAGTCCTCAAAGGATGATGATGTGAGCAACAAAACCAAAAGTTCTCATGGGTTTGCTAACAGAAACTACAAATTCATTTGCTCCTCTACTTGATTATGATACTAGATGTTGTAAGTGCAATAACTATGGGCACATAGAACACAACTATAGATGCAACATAATAAAGTCTCCTAAAAAAAATAGGGAAGAAGATGTTCTTACTGAGCATAAGGAATAATACACAAGGGTGTGGAAAAAGGAAGCAAGCAGAACCAGAAAAGGAAGAATGTGGAATTGCAGTGTATGCTCGAGAAAAAGGAAGCCAATGGTACATAGATAATGGATGTTCAAAACACATGACAGGGGATCAGAACAAATTTCTCATCCTAGAGAAAGAAAAAGGAGGCAATGCTACTTTTGGGGATACTACTTCTACAAGGATAGTTGGAAAGGTATTGTTAGTCTTGATAATGGAAAGACTAAAACACATAATGTATTATATGTTGAAGGGGGGTTAAAACACAATCTTCTAAGTGCCAATCAAATGTGTGATCAAGGTTACAAACACACATTTCATTCTAAAGGATGTGAGATAAGGAAAGCAGGTTTAGTAATATTAGTGTTAAATGAAAACATATCCCCGAGCAACATATACGTTCTCAATGAAGTCAAAGGAGAAAAATGTTGTATGGGAGTAATGTCCCTCTCATATTGTCGATAAAGGCAAACATAAGCTCAGGGGGTGCAACCCTTTTCCATTGATGTCGAAGGGGGAGAAGTTGCAGACAGAGGAATAATTGTAGACACAATGAAAGTTGCAGACATGGGGAGTATCATAATTGACTAAGGGTTGTCATAAATGAAAAAGAGGGAGATTATTGTCATTGGTGTCAAAGACAGGGGGACACTATAGATGTCCAAGATACAAATTGCAAGATAGAGATTGCTGGAAATATTATTTTTGGATTTTTTATGCTCACTTTGGATACCATATATTTGAAGGCATTTTTACTACAAATACCTAGCTCAAATGGGAGCATAGGTTATATGGTTGGAAAGATTAATATGAGACCTCTCCAACAGTATATGACACTCCCTCTAACTCCTTAGGAATGAGGAGATATGGATTTTTTAGTCAAACAACCCAACCATAATGTTCAGGTTGGCCCAACCATCCTCTGCAGGTTGGCCCTAAAAGTGAGCATAGAAACACTATAAATATAGGATAGATGTGCGCATTTGAAGAGCTTCCAAGCAAGAAAATCAAGTTTGAGGTGTGCAAAACAAATTTGAGGTGCACAAGAGAAGTTGGAGAGTATTCTTGGGGTCTAAAGGTGTGCGAGAGGATTTTTCTTAGAGTTTTAAGGGTGTGTTATGAAGGACTAAGGTCTATGATGCAACAAAGTGCATTGTTTTTAGGTTGTGATGTTGCAGTCTATAGTTATATTTTGGGATTAATGCCATGAGGTTTACCGAGGTCTGAAGGCTAAATATGACTAGGGTTTAAAGCTATCTATGGGGTATGAAGCAAGGAGAGGTATCAAAACATGAAAGTCAAGGGTATGATGACGTTGTGAAATGCATGAAGTATAAAGCATGCATGTGAAGTCAGAAGTACTCTATGTATGAAGGTCTTAGATTGGTGTCTATATAGGTCTTATTGAGTTGGTGCTCAACCGAGGAGATTGATGTCTATATAGGTCTTATTGAGTTAGTGCTCAATCGAGGAGATTGGTGTCTTCAGTAGGTTGGTGCCTACACAATATCTTGTTGAGTTGGTGCTCAGACAAGGAGATTGGTGTCTCCAGTAGGTTAGTGCCTACACAATATCTTGCTAAGTTTGTGCTCATCTGAGGAGATTGGTGTCTTCAATAGGTTATTTCCTACAAGCTTTGAATAATAGGTTGGTGCCTACAAACATTTATAAAGATAAGTTTTTGTGGTTTTCTCCCACAAGGGTTTCCAAGTTAAACTCTATGTATCGTGATTTTGTTAAGAACCAAACTTCAATATAGCATAGAAAAACCTCAGGAAAAGTACTCAACGCCTTGAAAAAGAGATAATATCAGATAATAAGCCTCTTCGAGGGGGCAACCTCCTTTTACCCCACTTAAATGTTCAAGTACAAGATGATTCAAAATGAAAATGTCTCCTTGGTATATA